>CAEGAD010039293.1:0-19038 GCA_903067055.1 Poeciliopsis paucimaculata | reverse complement strand
TCTAGGCACAGCAAAGATACTGCGCAGAACCCTCAAGCTCCCAGGCCTCTGGTAGAGGACCCGAGCTCAGAGGATAAGAACCACCCGCGGTGGGTGAGAAGGGAATTTTTTTTGTGTGTGTGTTTGTTTTTTCTCATTATTAGGTTTTTCTGTCTCTGACTGAACAGAAAAAAAAATGTCAATTGTTTTCTGAATTGACTACAGATGCAAAGATGTTTGTTTCAGGTTAAGATGGAGGAGTAAAGAAAAAGAAACAAGTACCCAGGGCTTGATGATGATAAATCTCACAGTTTGAATCATATGTTTTTACTAAAATTATCTGACAGACCAAGGGAAGATTTATGAGTCTGTTGGATATTTCTGTTTTTTTTTTCTTCTTTCGCTTCACCATAAATGTGCCCTGGCACACTCGGCTCCAATTCAAACACAGCTGTCCTGCTCAGGGATATTCATCTACCTTCATTATAAATGCCAAACTGACTCTGAAGATGCAATTCATTAATCCTTAGCAGTGAACAGTGTTCTTCATATTGTTATGGAAAATCAATGTGATTGAGTTGGAGGTCTGCCAGCGTGAGCTCCTTGGAAGGAGTCATGCTACACAGTCTTAATTTATGCCAGTAGCACAACCAGATCAAGGAGATTGGGGGGGGGGGGATCCACACACACATTTCTTAAAATGTTAGTTTTACTTAACCACCAAGTCAGATGCTCACCGTGGTTTGTTCTGATAAAATGTAAATGAAGATGATTGATGACATTGCGTCACTTTGCTTAAACCAATACTCGTCTCTAAATTTGATCAATTGTTTCTCACGTCACCTGGGACAATCATTAAATAATTTGAGTGACATGCAAAACTGTTCAGGAAATGTTAAGAACAAATGTCACCCCAAATAAAAATGAAATAAGTTTAATTAAAGCCAAAAAATCTGAAAAAATTAATTCTGATCATTGCGCTGTAAAAGTTTTGACTTGTGTAGTTGTACTAAGTAGGTAATACTGAATAGCTGGAAATGTTGGTAATTTAATAATGATTTTTCTGACTATTATTATAAAATTGGATCATAATAACGGTAGAGCCCAAGTTACTGTTGCCCCTGAGGGGTCTCCATGTCAAAAGGTAAAATGACCAAAGCCAGTTTTTACAGGAGCAATTTAAATACAATTAGCATACAGAGTTTTACTCAAAGTTCCTAAAGGTTTCAATATCAGAGAAAAACAGTATTTAAAAGAACCAGCACAGACTGAAAGCCATGTGGTATAATGGCTTGTATTAAAGTCAAAATTCTCTGACTTGTGGGATTGCTTTCATCAAGTAAATCTCACAAATCAGTATGTATGAAAAGTTGTCAAGAGATCAGATATGCTGATTGGTATCAATACAACTGTTTTATACTAGATAACACTATTTACTGTCTGCCTTTTGTTTGTTATGCCTGGTTCACACACTAAGATTTTAATGGTTGATTTTCAAAGCCTAAAAGAGGAAGACACAATTAGATTTTTGTCTCTCCACAAAATTTTCCATCTAGCCCCAGTATTAGTGATCCATTAGCATTTTGTAATATCTAAGTGGGATTTGAAGACTGTTAAAGGATTCAACAACCTCTTGGATAAATGTTCGGGTAATTTTAACATGGTTTCAATTGCCTCTCAACTTCTCATTGCTGTTTGAATGATGGCCTCCAGTGAGTATTAAAGGCTGTAGAATGCTAAATTAATTGTCAGTCCCTTGGAGTTTTTATAGTAAATCAAAGCAGAAAGTGAATAAACTATTGTTTTGATTAATGTAATTTGTGACATTAAATAATAATGATAAAAAAAAAAAAAAAAAAGATAATTGTTCAATTTCTAGCAGGGCTTGGAACCTGCTCGCACTGCCAAAAGTACCAAAAGTCGGTTCAGTAAACACGGTGCTGCTGTGCTTGATTGTCTAGCAACTTGATTTGACCATAACCTCAGAGAGTATCTGTAAGGGAAGATGAGAGACACCAGAAACAACGCAGATATCAGGAAGGCCAATATAAAGGAACCTGGGCTTCTTTTACACTCCAGTGGTGCCACAGACTGATCGCCTCCATGACATGCTGCGCTGATGAACTATTTAATGCTAAAAGAGCCTCATTCATGTATTGAGTGCATAGAAATGAACATGTTAGCCTGACATAGAAAGCTTTTTTACTGATCTTAGTGAAATTATTCATTTTATTCGGAGACTGAATTTCCGGTAAAGGTTTGAGATATTCCATTAAATGTGTAATGAATATATAGAATACATAAATTTAACTTTGTGACATGAGAACGAATATTGAACTTTTATACGTTATTGTAATATTTTCAGATGAACCAGTACCAAAACATGATAAACAAAATAAAAATATTCCGTCCACTCTTAATACCATTCTTTTGGTGAAATTATTTTTAAGTATTGCCAAAAACCCTTTGTTATTTTTATAAAGCAAAAATGCTGGCTGGTTCTATTACAATAGGTTTTAGAACATAGGGTTTAACCAGCCTCATTCTGTTTCTGGGCTACAGGCTGCAGATCTCTGTAGCAGAGGACCAATTACAGATAACAAATTCACATGTTTTCAAAGCCATTTAAATTAATCTCACGTGTCGTCAAAGAGTACATTTTTTGTTCCTTTATTGCATCATTTGGACATTCACTGTTTTCTGTAAATCCTTAAGCTACCAAAACATGCCAAATAGATGTTGGCTAAAGTTTGAATAAAAACAGGAAAAAAATAAATAAATCACTGAATTGATAAAAGCCCAAAAGCCTACATAGTTGACCTATTTTCTAACCTCCTCTTCCCACGTTAAAATTTTTTGCTAAATTTATAACCAAACAAAATAACGTCATGGGCAACTGAGATTTTTAACTTATTAAACCTCAGGGATGTGTGCCTTTGCCCTTCTGGCGTAATATCGCTGGTTTACTAGTGTATGTTTAATTAGTGTTGAGAGCTGACAGGACTTCTGCTCCAAGTTCCTTGATGTTTGCTGGTTGCCTTTGGCTCCACTGACCACATAATCATTGCTGGGCACATCAGGGACAAGGCTTGATTTTCAAAGCCTTTCGCTTCACTGATTCGCTGTGCATCCATGAGATTGATCACAGTGGTTTATCTGTGGCAACATGTGCTTCATCCTCTCAGATTTGGGCTTGGTGGGGGCGGTTGCCTGAAGGAGTTGTGTCCTTGCTTTGGCCAAGCCACCAATGTGCAGGGTAGAAGAAGGGACAGTGTGACAGCAATACAGCCATGGCCCATCAGATTCTGCCTTCGGCTTCCCTTGTGATTAAAGGAGTAAGAGGCCAAAAGAGAGAGAGGGGGAGAAAGAATAGGAGACATGGAGAGCGAGAGGAAGAAGCTGGGATAAAGATACATATCAACTGTTGCTTCAAAACATGGTAGATAAGTGACCAAACCTTCAAAAGGTGTTCATCTCAATTAAACCTAAACGATCTCTAGATTTGTCCAATCTGTAAGCTGTCAAACAAAAATACTCAAATATTGCTGCAAGCTAGATAACATATATTACTTAGCCATTCAAGACAAAACAAAAACAGTAATTTGGCACTAGAAAAAGATGCACAAAAATATCTCAGCAGTGAGTACAAAGCAACTGATTTCAAATGGATGATAAAAAATAGATATATTTATTTATATATATTGTGGTAGTAAATCAAAGTAGGAGATAGTTGGCACTGTTTTTGGTATTCAGAAGATGATCCTATTTGTTTGAGAATGCATCGTGTTCACGAGTCTGTTTATTTGCTCCCTGTGGCTTTCACAGCTGCCCTTTGCAGAAACAATGTGCTTTATCCACAATGCTTGACACCGGCAAGAGCCCATTTTAAAACATATGCGTATTATCCATTAATTTGTTGGGAGGCTCAGGAAGAAAACATGAAATATAATTTTATTTAACTGGGACCTCTATCCCCTGTTGTCTCAAAAACATCCACATGAGGAATTTATTTCCATACAGGACTCAACCTCCTACCATTACCCAGCAAGTAATAACACAAGCAACAACTCTGAATATTTATTCTAAATTTACTTCAGCTACTATCTTACATGATTAAGACACTAAAGATCACCTTTCCCCTCAATTAGCATAGTGGCACAATAAATGGCTAAGGAGTTAGAGTATTCTGAAAATAATAATGATACAACACAGTACACATAGTTGGAAACCAGTTATGTTGCAAAATGCTCAATATAATCTTCAATTAAACTCAAAAAATGATAAGAAATTTTGAAATGTTCACATTGCAAGGTTGTGCGATCGTTGTCTTGTTCTTCTGCCTGACTGCAGAACTTCATATTAGTTTCAGAATGGAGGGACTGTAGACTCTGCAAAGAAAGGAAAGAGTTGGGGTAATTTGCACTAATTTGAGCGAACTCAAATCTCAGAGCCTATTCCACAGGAGACCTCAACAGCACTTTCGGATGGTCAAAAAACTGTGGTAGTGTAACCAGAAGAACAAGATCATTATTTCCATTGCACTTGTTCCATACACTGTAAGCCAGAGACAAGCCGAGAGGGAAGGGAATTGACATTGATTTTTCTTTAGAAATTGATTTTTCTCCTCACTGACAACAGTGTGAACGCTTCAAAAATAAATCAACAAGAGTGAATATGAGCAATAGTAGTTCATGAAGTGCTTACTTCGACATTCAAACCTGTTATCTGTGCTGAACTATTAGGGGCAAAATAAGGCGCTTCGTGTCGCCCTTTTAAAAAGTTTTGCCTCAAACTTTAGAAAGTAAACTCAAACTGCAATGTATGAATAATGAAATGTACCATCGATTTCAATATCCCGTCCTCGCCTTTTCAGGGAGGCAGATTGTCCCTTAACTGAAGAGTAAATATTTGAAATAAACAATAAAATATTTAGTCAGTTCATGAACCTAGTGCAGCCAACATTTAGACAGAGCATGCTATTACACAATATTTATGACCAGATTGGTTGGTAAGGGCACCGCCAACATGGCTCCTCCATGACCAAACTTGTCCATTTTATTGGTCAGATAATTACAAACATAAAGGTCCAAATCTACTTAATCAGAATAAAAAGATGGCATATTCTACATATTGAAAGGCTCCACAGTGAAAGAGTTAAATGAGGTAATGTGTTGACGGCATTGTAACATCAAAAATATGCTTATCTCTCCACCAGACAGCCTATAACAACAAGATTCTTTGTTCAACTGTGTTATTCAAAAGATTACACAATGAGCACAGACCACTGCTTTTCTTCTTCATTCCTTTTTTTCTATCCAGAGTACAGTCTGTCCTGAATGTTGCTCATTTTATTTGGAAACTCTGCCACATCTAACTAAAGAAGGGTATTAGTAATTTATAGTGAAGCTGTTTGTTTCATCAGGAAATAACACCTGCAACAGAGATCTTCAGAAACAGATTTTATTTAATATGAAATGTACTCCTGTGGGGAATTTCTTCTTTAATGAAAAGTCTCTGCAGCTCAGCACATCCAGCTCTAAGGGTGTTTACACTTCTGTGTCAACCGAACATGAAGCCTCGATCTCTTTTGATCCGCTTAAATTTCTTTCCATGAGGTCCTTCTTCTACTGTCTTCTTTCTGCATTTCTTGAGTCCATTTTTTATGGGAATGTGTCAAAAATTGCCCTAGTGGCAGGTTAAAGCATGAACTGAAGACTCAAACTACTTATGGTTTACAGTTCCTTGCAAAATAATAGTTGTACACATTTAGAACTATTCCACGTTTTCATTGTGATTTGTGGAAATTTTATGTAACAGACAAACACAAAGTACTTCTAGTTGTAATGTGAAAGGAACATGATAGATGACTATCCAAATCTGCCATTGTAGTGGACCTGAAGTTTTTAGCCAACAAGCAAAAGATTGTGTGACTGCACAGGGTTTTCCCAGTGTATCATAAGCCTGGCGGGCCATCAGGCTTTACTTGTGCCCCCACCAGGTGAAGCATTGCTTATTTATTTAAGTCTTTTTAAAATGTTTGCATTTTTTAAGACTTTATAGTTAGTGCTCATGTATTAAATTCCCAATCTTTTAATAACACATAATTATCAAGTGATATTTTCAAATTTCTTGTCAACTTCAAATATTTTTTAACTTAAAATCACAACAGGTCGCTGGATGAATGACATCCCTAACACACAACCACCGGGCTTAGCAAGTTTTCTGGGGGGAAGCTTACTGCACATCACGCTGAACATCATTGCCAAAAGGGACGTGTAGTGGTGGCAGCATCAGGCTGTGATGTCTTCTTCAGCAGGCTGGCCAAAAGTTTATGGTCAAATGATTGAAGCTAGATATAGGTAATCCGTGCACTCTAAACTTTGACAAGTTGACTTTACCTGTGTGTACACAGGTAGAAACCTTTTAGAGGTTGCAAGAGTGTCTCCATGTTCAGCTTTCAGCAACACAGCAACACAAACCAAACAGCCAGAGGTAAAATGGAATCATGTAGAACTGTAAGTATTTTAAATCTAGATTTAAATCAAATCACTTAAGTTTGTAGCTGTAACCTGACAAAATGTAAAAATCATTTGAGGTATAGATACGTTTGCAAAGTGGTATATATGTAAAGATTAACATATTTCTCCTGTGGGTAAACCAAACATAGTCACAAACATATTCCACATAATTTGCATATTCCACTTTTCTTTCAAATCCAAAGCAAATCTTAAAGATTTCCAAAAGTTATAGTGGTTGAGGAATTATTCACTTTTTAATATTGCCATTCCTGCTGTAGTTTGCCTGCTAATGCTGCCTGCAGAAGCTTATGAAGACAACTTAGACTGATTAAATTTGATAGTATTTGAACAAGGAGAATATGTACGGGGGGCAGATAGGGAAATTCTCTTCAGGGGAGTTTTCAGCATAGAGAATCACTGCATATTGGTCAAAGTGATTTTATTTAATGTAATCTGATGAATGCAGAAGGATTCAGTAGCCAGGCATTGAATTGCCCTGATAAACTCAGATGGTAATGGAGGGGGAAGGATGGTGATGCAGTGATTTTTTTTAATTTTTAAATTTTTTTATTTCATAATAATTTCCACCATAGAAACTGTTTCCGAGGTTACCCATAACCTGGTTCTCATCACATTAAGCATTTTTTGTCTGTTTACTCAGCACTTGTTCTTCTCATAGCCCTATTCTCAGCCATCAGGAATCACTGAGGGATCCAATAAATTAACATCAGTTCGTCATTGAGCAGATTAGGTGTCCGCTAACTGTCGCTTCTGCCCACGTGCCATCTAGAAGCCTCAGGGGGACCTGTGTCTCAGGAATGATGGGTAATAAAAATGAATCATCGATGAAGGCCAGCGACAGGGTGCTACAGGAGGAGTCTTGATGCATTAAGCAGCAACAGTCGATATGTCCTCTTGTGATAATAGAGCATACATGAGCCGCAACCAAGCTGTTTAATGCTTGCCAATCTAAAATACAAAGGGCTACAACAGCAAGCCGATTTGGAAATTCAGACCATCACAACATATGTTGTAAAGGCGATTCGGGGTTCTAGAAAGATATTTTTTTATTCTTTGTTTTTCTGACAAAGTGCGCAATTAGTCACCAACAAGAGATAAACCAGATAAAAAACCCTTTGTCATTTGTCTGGGTTACTTTAGTAATTAAGCAACACAGACGTACTGTTTAGCAATAAGATTTAGAGCCCTGTGACTTTCTCCTTTACACTAGTTAATTGGTTCTGATCCCACTTCCTCCGGTCATCATTGTGAGCAATGCTTTCTGCACGCCTACAAAACCACTTCCTTGTTCCACCTTTCAGGAATAATTACCTCCTCAGCACACTGATGGATATATTAGGAACAGAAGGACAGAAAACCCTGTTAATCTAGTGCTTTCTCGGAGCCACGTTCGCTTTTCGGTGTATGTCACTTTATAGAGACTCCCTCTCTGGCAAATTGAAAGTATGTCAAATTGGCCCACTGTGATGAAATCGTTGATGAATGAATGTCAGTTCCTTGGAAGCAAGTAGAGTAGTTACATCTGTGTACCTGCTAAATGAATGGGATATGTCAGTTCTGCACAGCTTATCCAGCTGAGGGTTTCGCATAATTATTTCAATATGATGTATATTTGCATAACCTCTTACAAGGCATAGAATATGTGTGCCTTTGGCATTAGAGCAAAGACCATAAAGATCACTATCAAACATAACTTGGTGTTCTGTACAATCCCTTAAAAAAGTACTACACTAAGTCAAACATTGTGGATGCGGGAGGTCTAGAAGACTGGAGTTGGACATCCCTGCTCCAAGTCATTTTACTACAACCAACTTCCATTATTGTTGTAGTAACAGCTGCTAATTTTCAAGTCCTGCCACAGAATCTCACTTCAGCTTGTTCTGGAGACATTGTAATGCATAAATGTGCTTTGATCCAAACATTATAGAGAGGTTGTGTACATTATTTTGTGCAACGTTAGTTTTCAACTACACAGAGGGTTAGGTTATGTGATGGCCATATGGTTTATCTTTGACCTCTGCAGACCAGATGACCACATCAGGTGTCTTATGGCAAAGTGCAAACAAGAATTCCTAAGGTGTTTTTGTAGCAACACCATAGGAATATCTTGTCACTATTTCACATATCCAAATGACCTGAAAACCCAACTCTCATCATTTACATCATCAATGTTATTTGTAATTATTATCAGTTTAAAACAACACATTTTCAACTTTTTCTGTTTTCTTGTGGTCATATTTATTTTTGCTGTGTTTTAGATATGTTCTATTTGTATGCAAGATTAGGCAAAGGACTAAAAACTCAACCAAAAAAAAGTAAAAAATAGGTTTAGCAAAGAAAACGTCGCTTACACCAAATGAGTCATTTACACAAACATGCACAGGGTGCTATCCTAGACAATGAAAACAAAAAGCTTATAAGCTGGAGGAGCCCAGGAGGAAAACAGGTCATTCACTATGGTTATCCTGTTCACAGCAAGTATTTGTTTGTTTCTGTATTGCAATTTAAAACATATCATATTGAAACCTGAAACACAAAGTGAACCTGTGATGGAAAAATGAGGCATTTTTGAGTGGTCTCAATACAAGGAAACAAAGGGGAAATGGATGAGAAAATCTAACACATATTGCCATTAATAATTAATTACCCATTACATTTACTTAGTAGATAATGATTAGTAAATGATAAGTTATTTATGAAAAGACTGGGGAATGAACACGGAATGCCCTCATAATTTATGATTAATGATAAATTAAAAGGGAGCAGGCTGTGTGCTCCTTCATTTGATGTAGAAAACTTTAGTAAGCAGAATATCTCTACTTTTAATATGAGCAAAAGTGTTTATAGTATTATCCTTGTGTTGAAAAGATAATTAATTTGATGTTTTCTGTAAGCAACAAGTTGTGCTGTATTGATTTTAACTGCAGATATGGAGGAGACTGCTTTGACACCCTGTCTCTACATTTGCGACTCTTCTTTTAGAAGTAAGAAAACAAGCTCTTAAGCTACCAACTGAAAAAGACTGCTCACTTGGCTGGCTGCCATTACAAAAACTTTATACAGTCCAAACACTTTTTTTTTAATCTGAGAAACAAAAAAGAGCCTTTTAGTCCACACTTAAAATTGGAGTTCTCTTCACATTGTGGTGAGTTTCATAGCATAGCTTCCTTCACGATCAAGTGAGTGCATTACATGAGTCTCTGCCAAACCTTTGGGTAAAATCAGACCCAATTGTTTAAAACTTAAACAAAATCCACGCCTTCAGTGAGCAACCATTTCTCAATAGCAGAGGATCCAACCAGGGGTTGGTCTCTAGCATGCTAAAAATAGTAACTTTGTTATCTGATTAGAACATATCCAATGCTTGTGAAATCTACTTGCTGTTCTTATTTTTATACTATTTATTACTTTATTTAAAATTGTTGTAGCAGTGACAATCACAGGTCTCTGTTTGGTAACTAAGAGTAATAGTTAATTAGGAGCAACTCGTTTTTCTTCCTCAAATTAAAATTGTCAATAGATCTATGCTCACTAATGAATTAAATTGAAATTTTAATTGGAAACTGTGGCGACAGGTTAATTTGTAGAGTAGAAAAACTTGTTCAATTCAAGACTTTAAAGTTGCAAAAATTGTTTTGTTACAAGAACATGTTTTGTTACATGCTTAATGTAACAAAACATTAAGCATGTTTTGCTTAATGTTTTGTTACATGCTTAATGTAACAAAACAGATTCTATTTGCTTTTATTAGAAGTTATAGAAAAATGTAACAGTGTTTCACTTTTGCAGCTGTTATACTAAGCACATGTTGTCTTCATAATCAAATATTCTCCTTGGTCTTGTCCCCACTCTCACTGGGAAGTCGAGGTAGCTGAAAGTCAAAGATAGGTGTGTCTTTTACTTCTGACTCCAGATTACAACTTCACTGAATCCAGGTGTTAAAATTAAAATGACCTATTCTGGACACAAAAATGGAGCCAGCAGTAAAGCCGGGGTTCACTTTTTTGGTTCTAACACAATTGGTTGGAGTCAGTGGGCTTACTTTGATGGGTTGACTTTTAATCTCCTTCTGTGAAAAACAAACAAGTACTGATATGTATTTCATCTATTTTTTTTCATTATTAACTTTGATTCTATGCTTTTTTGATTGATGGAATAGTATTTGTTAGATGCAGTAAGGTAATTGAGGGCACATATGCAGATCAAAATGTTTTTTAATTAAAATTGGAATATTGCTTTCAGTAGAGGATTTGCTACATTGTTCACTCTGGAAAGTAGATTGTAAACTATAGAGGAGATAAATCTATTCAAAAGAGACTGAAATCAGAGGATCATCCTTTAAACTCCTGATCAACAGCACATGTTTATTTCACATCTCTGATAGTCCCTTTTAGATCTCACCTCAAGATGGAAAAAGGAGCATTTATTTGGAAGATATAGTCTAGAATGTTTCAGACCTGTCAGATTTTGACAGCACCACCAATGAAAGCCAACCAAAATGGGTGAAGGGTGAAAAGAGCCTTTGCAGATTTTCATCCTCCCTCTCTATCTTTCTTCAAAAGACATAACTGAAGGATGGAGTATGCTCTAAGGTGGTTTCTCTCACCTTTCTTTGTCAGATTAATAAATAATCTGTGAAAATGTAACGTTATTGTAATGGCTTTCAGGCAGCCTTGATTTCAGACTGCTCCAGCAATCGCACTACGTTGCTTTAAAAATGAATAGGTTCAAAAACTGGGACTCCATTAACTATCCTTTCTATTTCCATTCCGCCTGGTCTTGTAGCTTTGTGCTCTTAAGGAAAGTCTTGTTCAGACCCAAAGATAAAATACTGAAATGTCTGAAGTCGGTGTGGCTGTTTGGAGTGTATAGGCCTGTATCACACTTTCAGTTTTTAGGCTTAAAAGCTGTGCACCTTGAGCTGTTTGTAGCTGTTTTGCTTCAGCACATTCAATGAGTGTTTTGACTGATATGTTTAGTTTTTTGTGATAGAAATGATGTGCATTAACCATTGTGAAAAGCCAGTAACAATGAGGCTCTGTCAAGCAAACAAGAATAGAAATGTCATTCCTGTCAGAATGGATACTGACCAAAGCTCTTCCTCTGTCTCTCACCAGCTGGCTTTTTCGCTCTCCCCGTCTTGACAGAAACTCACTTTGAGGATTTGAGAGGAGGACTCTGTTTCTTCCATTATTCAAATATTTTAGAGTTTGATATTTGTGTGAGGCACAGGCTAGCCCCTTTTGTCAGGCATGCCCCTGTCGGAATATGGAAAACCGGCAGATAGATTGCACTGAAATATTTATAGGGGGTTTATTAGGAATTTTCTCTCTCTTTTTTTTTTATTTTTCTGATGAAACGTTCTGCAAATGTATCTTTCCAAGTGATGAATTATCGAAACGAGCCACTAATAATGGACTGGCACTGGGGGCACTGTGATACATATATATATATATATATATATATATAAAAACATGGGGTAGTGTGTTTTCCCTCTCATGCCAACACAAAAATAAATCGGCTGTAAACATTATTATTATTATTATTATTATTATTATTATTATTATATTAGGATGTTGAGTGGGTGTATTTTAGTATATTGTAACATTTATTATACAGCTGCTTCTGTGGAAATAAAGAAAAATGATTTGTCCTGCCCCGGAGAGCTGACTTGGAGTTTTGCCTAATTCTTTTGTATGTTTGTACAGCATATTTATCACCACAGGAGTAATATAAAAATTACTCCTTTCTTCCCTCTTTTGGCAGCACAAATCACTTAAGCTGTAAATTAATATAACAGCAGATATGAACCATGTATCGAGAATGAACCATTTAATTGAGTCTTGTGCAATCCATCACTTTTGAAATTGCTGGAAATCTACCAATCATTTTGTCGCTATCTGGATGTATTTCTAAAACAATGCATCCTAGTTTAACTGATGAGTTTGGAAATCAGACAACAATTTGTCCTCCAAAGTTCATGACTGTGTAAATCAAACAGGCTACAGCGTAGTGGATATACATGCTTAAATAATACAGAGATAGCCCCACATTCAATGAGCGTCAATAAACTAAAACACTCTGAGAAATTTAAATTAATGCTGCAGTTTTGCACAGCAAAGGAATGAGCAATTTTTCACTATGTGAAGCACATAATCATATTTCTGAAAGCATATTTTGATGATTAGATCAAAATTACTGTAATTTAGCAGTAAGTATTTTTTTTGTAGAGGTGAGTTTTGCTCTTGACAGACATCACCGCCTCCTGTGGCATTAGCCTTTCAGAGTCACTTGCTTATCTCCTCTCCCTTTTTCATTATGCAAACACACACAACACAGGCTCTGAGGCCACACTGGTGCTCTGAATGCTTCAGTGGAAGAGGATAAGCTATGGTTTTTAGTTGCACATATAAAAAGCGTGAAACGGCAACAAAAGCTTGAAACATGCTCCTTTCAGTTTTGAAATAGCAGCCAGAAAACATCGGTGAGATGGAAGGATAGGATCATTGAGATAGAAGAACACTTCATTAAAACCTTTTCAAAAACGATGCAGCTTGTTAAGTGGCCAACATTAACGTGTTATCATTTTTATCCTCACTGAGTGGTATAAGGTTGTCTTTTCCCACCACTAAATGTGGTGTCTGCTGTTCAGACTGAAATACTAACAAACTTCTATATTATCCACTCCATAGAAGGTTATCTAAATGTCACATTTTCCTTTAATGCAAAACATAGTGTCCAAAGTAAGGAACTTTTCCACAATGAAAGATCATATTTTTTATCAGCAACTGCAGCAAATAAATGATCCTTAGTTTTCTTGCAAAAAACCTAATGAAGGAAAGTGCCAGCACTTGATGGTGATGATGATGACTTAGGAATTGAGCTAAAACTGGCATTAAAAATTAACTGACTTACACATCTTTCACATTAGCTCTAACACAGAACATTACCATAGATTTAGAGAGTGATGGAGTTTTCCAGCCCACAGTTCACAACCCCCCACGTACCGTCTTGCCACCATTTCACATCACCCTGTCTTATCTCAAAAACAATTTCAGGGAAATTAGAAGCAGTTTTATTAAAGCGTGCTGGCATGAGGTCAGTTAACTGCCTGACTGTGACAAATTTGCTATCTTCTGTCACAAGTATAATGACCAAATATTAAAAGTGAAAGAAAGCCAATAAAATAGCTTAATATAGCATGGCACCTTTCATTAGCATACCGGTTATCATTCCAGGTAAGTTGATAATAAAGCATTTCTGGTAAAATAGAAAATTTATTCAGCTATCTACGGGCATAACATTCTGATTTTTTTAATTTTTTAATTTTTTTATTTCAACATTTACAATACAAGAGTTTACACATATTTTCGTTTATTCATATTATTTTGAGTTTTGAAATTCGAGTTTGGAAAAATAGCCTAACTTCACTCCATATACACGCATCTAAAATGCTCTACCACATGCCTGTCTTTCAACCTGCCCAAGGTTATTGCTCTTTAATTTGGAACACACTGTCTAATCAGATCATTGTGTGAGATGGCTGTCGCTGATGTCAAGGAGAAGACAGCTGGCAGGGACACAGATGAGGATAGACAACTGAGGGAAGTGAATAAACATCAGTGGGTTGAAAGAAAGACTTGAAAAGAACATCATGTCTCAGTAAATACTGGTCATTTTGTCTGCCTTTCCCATGGTCCTCAAGATTAATTCTGAATGCACACTGAATTACCAATTACTCAGTTAAAGTTGGATTTTTTTAAATTTTTTTTTTGTTTGTTCATGCAAAATGAAGAAGGTCCGCTTGTTAAAATGTTTTACTGTCTTAACTTAGATTCCTCTCCTCCAAATTGCTGCACTTCTTCACCAGACCGTACCACTATCATCTGACTCATTAAGCCAAATTAATGATGTATAATATTCATTGTGGCGCTCCGTCCAAGGTTCTTTCTTGTGGAGGTTAAACTCCTTGAATGCGGTGTGAGTGTCATTAAAAAGTGGTGAAATTGTAGATGGGGTTTATGAGATATTAACCTCAGGAAAGGGCTAATCTTAATTATAAATATCAAAGCAGTTCAGAGGAGATCATTTTTTCTTTCTTTTTTTTTTTTTTTTTTTGCTTGCAAATAGTCCAAAATTGCCTTAGAGTTTATTATCCATTTATCTATGTGTGGTTATGATTTCAACACTGACAGATGACCTCAAGTGACCTCATTAGTGGTGTAGATTCAGTGGTTATCAAAGCAAAAATCCAGTGAGCAATGCAAAATCTGGCTCTCTGACTTTATGTCATTTGTACAGTTAACTTTTGAAACGCCCCTTTAGATTTGTGTCTGAGTTCAATTTATGAGTCAAGGTCATGTCAATGAGAGATTCTGTGATGCTTTGTGCTTGAGATCTGCTTCGTTATTGTATTTTATTTTTTTAAATCACTGCCTCCTGGCTACAAGTTAAGAAAATAGCCAGGGTGGATTTGATTTCCAAAACCATCTTGAATATTAGGCATTAGTTTATGACATTTATGTGTAGAACTGTGGCACTTCAGGCCCAAAATAGGGACCTACTATTCCAGAGGTTATCCCTCTGGAATAGTGTCATTACTCTGATAGCTGGTAGCACATGCTTTGGGACACAATGAAAGGTGTGTTATCAAATGTATAGATAAATTATTGGCACATGCACAAAATTTGTCTTGTTTCACTTTTTAAAATATTGTGATGTAAATTTGCAGACACTTTTCAAAATGATCTTTTCAGAACTCTGTCTTATGGCAGATTGAATTATATGCACATCCATTGAGTTTTACTGTATATTTGTGAGGATTAATACTTGTCTGGGTCAACAGTTCAATAATTAAGTTTCAATCAAAAGAAAAAGATCCTACAAAAAACCTACAGGAAGCGGCAACTACCGAAATCAAAATGTAAATCCTAATGATTAAACTTAAGATAATTGCTCATTTTAATTTTGATTTTAATTTACACCAATAAAAACGTGAACAAAATACATTTTATCAAAAGTTCATCAGGTTTGTTGACAGGTCTTTTTATAACCAACAAATTATGAGTTTTAATATATTGCATTACAAAACACAGGAGGAAATATCAGAATATATGAGCTGTACCGCTTTACACAGCCTAGGGAAAACAGGTTCTGTAAGTTTTTTCTTTACTTCATACTTATGAATAGAAAGAACAAACATGTGGAAAATCTTTCCTTGAAATAATAATAGTAATAATAATAATAAATATTTAGTTATTCAGACATATAATTCTTCTGAATACACTTTCTCAAATTTACGATTAAAAATGATGCATTTTACAAGTTTCATTATGTTTAAAATGGCAAAATAAGATTAGTCAAAAAGAGGGAAATATAGACAGTTGTTCAAATAACAATGAATTGATTATTATGACAAAATCTCCCAATGATATTTTGAAGTTCCCTGACAAAGAAAACAGTGAATGCAGGTTAAAAGTCAAATCTGATATTTCTGTGCAATCAAGTCAACCAAACCAAGACACTCAAGTAAGCTTAAGATAATAAATAATGATAACTTTGGGGGAAAAAAAGGTGCAAATATGATAAGGAGTTAGTTTTTTTCTGATGAGAAATATGACAAAGTATTTTGAAGCGAAGACTCCAGCAGCACTTGTTGTAGGAAACGACTTAACTAACAAGCTAACTTCAGCTTGCAGTACAATACAAATGTTCACTAACAATAACAATACCAATGAGCTAAGCTTTAGATCGTACCCAAAGGTAATTTTTGTTTATCTAGTTGACGTACACGATTCTGTTGTCTCGCATCAGTGGGTTGTCCGTGTTACTAATGACAGGCTCGGCCGAAGAGAGGGTACTTAACTAACAACTGGCATTTGGCAGCCTTTTATCATTAGACACGCATGTTGCTAAAAAGCAAACTCTGAGGAACAGAGTAATTATACAAACCTGCTTCTTGCTGTTGTTAATTAGACCAATCCACGTGTCACAATTGCAGGTTAGAATGCACAGCTTCCTGGTGGAAGTTGATGGAGAATCTCAGCAGGCTGCTAGGAAATTGGGTAAGAGCTTCAACAAGCCCATATGCTTGCTGTAACCTCATTTGACTCATTATTGTCAAAAAGCTATGCAGGTGGATGCTTTGTTTGTTCTCCCATGGTATGGAAGATCATAAACCTGTCTTGAACATTGTAGTGTTTTCCACAGTATGCATGTTGAATAAATAATTATGAAATACTATCCTAAGATGGAAAATGTAGGAAAGTATAGTTAAATAAATAGATCAAGGAATGTTCCTTTTTATATTTCTAAAATCTTGAGAACAATAAACAGTCTGATCTTTGTCCATTTTCACCCAAACAAACCTAACAAGTTTTTACACAATTTTCCATCATTCCCATAGGCAGAACAAATACATTTAGATTATTCAGAAATTGTTGAACTTTGCTGTTGTATGATCTGAAAACTGCAAGTATTTCCTTAAAAGAAATACTTGTGTGAAACATTCTCAAAATATGTTTTGATTCTATGAAGACAGCATCAAGTCCCTCTAAAAAAAATATCCACGGTTCACGTCCTTATCTAACGATTTTGGCGTTTTTCTCAAGGACTTTGTGCTAAAGATAATCTCAAACTCGCGTACTGAAAAACTGTTCTAAAACAAGTCAAGCTATTCCTGCTAAATACCAATCTATATTATTCTATAAGATCACATCATGGCAGCTTCTTTGATATTCCTGTAACATTCAGCTCTGGAGTCAATGCTAACTCCTCTAACTACATAATAACTCTGCCACAGACCACCAACTTTCCTGATTAATGTGCACCATAGCGTCCTTTAAATATCTACTGGAACCAGACTGCGAAAGAAACATCCAGCTATAAATGCACTTTTCAGGAGAGTGAAGAATCTGCATCCATGATCTTCAGGCCCCTTTAAATGACCACAAATTATTATTTTGTAATTCATATAGCAAGAAACATAAGCATTGAATGCATTAATGTTTTTTTTCAGTAACTCTATTGATTAATGAGACAACTGAAATAAATTGCACACCAGATGTTGCTAAAAACCCAAGTAATTCACAAAGAAATCCAAACAAATTGGTCTATAAATTATGTATTATGAAGTGAAATGACATGCAGAATAAAGACTTAGCAAGCTTTGGACAGTTTATTGAATACATATAAAACCCTCAATATTTCCAGTATAAAACTGAGGGGAATTTTTGACACATTTGTCCATAAATAGTCGTCAGATCTCTTGTCTTGGTAACACTTTCCATGCATCTTGAACTTCATTTCTTTCCATACATTTAGATAGGTGATTTTCTACTATTGGCTTTTTCTTGGATCACTGTGTGAGATTAATGAGTTTCTTTAAAAAGCCTCAGTTGTTTCATCTTCGGACATTTAGCAAAAATGTTTTTGTAAATTTCTCTGATTCCTATAACATAGAATTACCTTGGAATTACAGATTTCCATGTATTTAACTAATTTTAATTTCTAATTCTGTCTTTAGACGATATAAAGTGTCTTAAAATGCTAGTTTCCTATTTATTTCTATGTTAGATATCCAAATGGCAACCTTGGAACATACTGTCCTACTCACCTTTTTTAGATTATGAATTCAAAGCCGCAGTTGCTGAGCTGGTGTTATGATAATGCATTGCAACCTGCTGTGATATACAAATTGGTTTTGACAACAGGCTTGCTTTTAGATTTTTTTTTTTTTCCCTAAGACCATGGATTTAACATATAACACATCTCACAGACTCCTCTCCTCTGGTAACAGTGGGGGCAGGCGCTGGCGCTGGCGCTGGGGGGATGGCTCCCTAACTATTGCTGAAAGATGCAAGTGGCCAAGAAATTCATAAAATACTGTCGTTTCCTCTGACACAAACACTCATTTGCCTCTCCCTGCGGATCTCCCCTCTCGATGAGGGAAATGTGCCCTTGACAGTTCCAATGTCAGCTGTGATTTTTGTCACTCAGTGGGCGAAATATATTGTAGTGCCACAGCCCTATTGAGTTCTAATAACTCCAGGCGGGGAACTCCACCCTCCTGATAACTCCAAAGTCTTTTTAGTTGCCAGCACTTTCTTAACTTTAAGAAAAACTCTACAGCCATTCACATGATTTTGTTTTTATTCAGTCATCTCTCATTATGCTATCTGTTACAGGCCATATACAGTGCCGTGCAGAATCTTAACTAGCTAATTATTTTTGAGGTGGAGCAACTTTCCTCTTTGGAGCTAACACAGCTGTGTTCCAAAGAAAAAAAATTAAAGCAAGTGCTCCCATGTGCATACACAAATGAAGTTGCAGACATTAGAGGAGGGGGATGTCTTCCTTGAGCAAAAGAGGTGAATCAAAACGTTTGCCTTGTGATCGAAGACTGGACACAAAAAAAAAAAAAAAAAAAAAAAAAAAAAAAATATAAAGAAAAACCAACCGTTGAGATGGAAACCATAATGGGGGACCAAATTGCAAAAAAACGTTGTTGGGTGAAGTCCCA
>CAEGAD010039281.1:0-33964 GCA_903067055.1 Poeciliopsis paucimaculata | reverse complement strand
TATCAATCAATCAAATTTTATTTTTGTACCACATTTCAGCAGCAAGGCAGCTCAAAGTGCTTTACATCATAAAAACACAAAAATCAACAATTGAATGATTGCATTTTTCCAATTACCAGCATTACACACCAAAATGTTGGTCAGTGTTTCATTTATTACGGTACAAAAGCAATTCAAACCACATGGTTTAAGTCTATTGGGTAACGATTGGGTAACTCGATTATTGTTGAACAACAACTGACTGGCATTTTCTCTCCACTTTTCCTGTCGCTATTTTGAGGACTAACATAAGCACCGTCAACAGTTGACGTAAACTGCTTGTATTTGGGCGAAAACAAAATCAATTTCGCATCAGTTTGAAGGCCAATAAATGGAATCATTAACACAAAAATGCCGGATATTGCATCAATAACTTCAGCATGTTTAATTTTATAAATACACAAAATAGTTCATGTTAGTCCCAACTAGTTTCAGTTAGTTGGGACTAACTGGAACTAACTGGAATATTTACTCCATTAATTATTTTGTCAGTTATCGAAAGTTTTTCTCTTTCTTTTTTTTTCTGTGTTAATCGACTATAAAAACCTTGAATTGCAGGCTAACTTGAGTTAAAAATTGTTTTTGCACATATATTGTGAAAACACTGCAATATATGTTTTTGAAATATAGCATATATATTGCAAAAATATATATGTTATACATGTATAACATATATATATATATAACACCCTCAATCTTTCCTTCAGCAACAGGCCACTGACGAAGTCTATAAAGCTATATCGGCTAATAAGTAGATAAGGAAAGGTCACAGAAAAAAACATTTATCAAAAAGCAGGATGATCTTCAACAAAGGAGCTTTAATGCGCTATGGTTTTTAATGGTGTCTGTTGTATAACTGGCATCTAAACAATTTTTCCATTTATTTTGGAAGAATGAGGATCTTCTCAGAGTTCCAGTGTGAAGTTGCTGACATAATGCCCCAGAATATGTATGGTAAAACATCAAAATATCAACTGGACCAATTCCTAATAAAGGTCAGAAGTTCTTCACCATTCCACCAACCCTAACCTCAAAATCCAAGATGGCTGCAGCACATACTATAAAAAGATGAAGTGACAGACGGTCATTACGCACATTTAATCCAGTTTGATTTGAGTTCTACCACATGGTCTGCCACCAGTCAAACCACTGTAGCAATGCAAGGTGAAAACAACGACAATCATTTTTATTCATACTTTAGAGTTTTTGAGCTCCAACTTGGAACAAGAAACCAGAACACCGACTAAATTTGGAAATCTGGACATTTGTCATGAGCTCCGAGCTTCAGTTTCGGTATGGCTGCAGCACAAAAACAAGAGAAATTTGTAATAATACTCTCCTTGAAGGGTTGTGTCTTTTTATTAGTTAATGACCCAGGAAGAAGGCCAGGGCCACAATTTCCATTTGCTAGCTTGCTAAAGTTGGCATTAGCTATAGCATTAGAACTTCTCTCCAGTTTATTTATATCCAAAAATGACATAAAATAAATTTACAAAATATCATAAGCTGTAAAGAGTAATAAGTTAAGATGTAGGTGTTTCAAACTAGTTGTATTTATTTCATTCATATTTCCTTTTTTGTTTTGGAGGTACAAAACTGCTACAAGTTCCACAGCTCCAGTCCATGAGAGTTTGTGTCCTATAAATTCCTGATGTGTCTCTGATCCAAGACACGGGAATCAAATTACTGAATTACCTCCTCAGTTCTACAGAGTGCTGCTGATGATCTGATTATTTGACAAGGCACATGCGAGTTATTCGGCTGATCAGGACGCCCACACCACCAGAGGGCCCCCAAGAGCAAAAAACAAGCACAATAAAAAGAAAAGAATTAAACTGAATGGTGCAAACTACATGGTATTACACATGGACAGACAATTGCTTAACACAGCCAACATAGTTTGTACACAAATATGTTAATTTCTTCCTGCTGCTGCCACTGTTAGGAAAGTACACAATATTAAACGTGCTAACTTGTTTGCTGTAAATTTAGTATCAGCTCATGTTATTTTCAAATATTTAAACTAGTGTGGCACCCATAAATATCACTCTACATTTTAAAAAATATATTTGTTATTCCTGTTAGGTTAAAACCAATTTCAATTTTAACACTAGTATGATTTATGCTAATTAGAAATGAGGCTAATTAAAGGTATATTACACATTTAGAGTAACCTAGGAATGATGAAGTGTCTGGTGTTGGTATGAGGGGGCCTTAAAAAAAAATCTGTTCGGAGCCCCAAAAATGTTTGGTACGGCCCTGGACTCAGGAGCGACGAAGCAGAGATTCATCTAAAAACTGCAGAACGACAATCCTTGACCCTCTACTTAAAGTATTTTTGTTTGTGTTTGTAGCAAAGCATTTTTACATTACACAATAGAAACAGTTTTCTTTGCATAGTTTATTTTTATATTTTCTGTTACTCAGTACATTTTCAGATGATGGCAGAATAAAATGTAGCATCAGGGTTTTCTTCACTTCTGTGGTTTGAGGTGATATTAAATTGTTGCCTTGGAGAAATATGAAGGGCCAGACACAGCTGCCGTATAATCAGTCACCCAAACTCCTGCCCCGGGGCTAAAAGTCAAAGGATCGCCGAAACCTGATGTAACACTTGTATGATTCTCCCCTTTGAAACTTCAAACTCCAGTTTGTGAGCAAAGTCCTGTCTATCTTCTGAATAGAAATCTCCGACCACTGACCAAACTCCATTTGTAACCGCTGCCTATTTGTACCTTCTCCTCAATGACTAGTTTTCATTTCCCCCAAGTCCGATCTCAAAGGCAAGTGGCCGGGGAAGAAGCAAAACGGTAAAAATGAGCAAGGCAGCAGCTGGAGGGAGAAAAAGACAACTGCTGTGGCCCAGAGGAGATGAGGAATATACTCTGTCTTATTTTGGGGATTGTTTCTGAGAGATTTGCAACACGGTGGAAATGTGAGGCGTATTGAGGAGCGTGTTGACGATGATAAGAGTGAAACAGGGAGACAATAGGCTGCCTGCAGCAGATTTGAGGCCGGCAGAAAGAGGGAGATGGAGGAGATAGGTGAGTGGAGCGTCATGGCAAAGACCTTGTCAACAGATAACTATCTGCAAATAAGCCAGCTTATGCAAGCCCCTGTGGCTCAGCGGTGGATAGCAATTCATTTGTGCCAGTGGAAGATTGTCTGATGTGCTGTGATTTACACTAATGGATATTATTTTGAAACAGATTATTTCCTTTTATGTTCCGCAGCTTTACTTTTACATAATTCAACGAATAAGAAAAAAGACACTTTTTTGGTTTTGTTTTAAAATGTTTGCATAAAATGTTTATAAAAAAGTTGTGTTGAACATTTTGTTTTATATCAATTTTCTTTTATTTTTTCAACTAATTTTGAACTATATTTATAAAAATGATTGAAGCAGTTTAAAATAATTGATTAACATCCCATCTTGTTTGTCATTTTGTTGTTTTTTTTTACTTATTTGTGAACGAGAGTAATGGAAAAAAGCAATGCCTATTTAAATGTGAATATTTTCACAGTATAACCTGCTTCAATCTTAAAAATACAATTATTTAAATGAAAAAAAGGTGATTTATTCAAAATTTAAATGTAAATTAAACTTATCAAGTAAGAATCAGTGTCCATATCAATGCATTTTTGACCACTAACTAATAAAAAACAAAATTTGAATCACTCACTCCTTTAAGTATCTCTCTAAGCTATGTTCAACCTTGAAACATATTTTCTGTGTAAAACTCACTCTAACCTGTTTGGTCTTGTTTCATCTCCAGTCACAGTAAGGAAAAAAAAAAAATAAAACCCACGTAGCCTCTGTGCAGCAAATAAGTAAACAATTGCATCAATAAACACGAAGAGCCATGCTTGACGTAAATCAATCACAGTGTCTGATAAAGCTCAGTAATCATTAACTCTGTTTTGCTGAGAATTCATTTTGGCTCTTGTGCTGATCCCCTCTGTCAGCAGCTCCGCTGTTTATCTGCATGGCTCGTTCAGCTATCAATTGACGTCTCAACCTCTTCAGCTTGAAAAACAACACGTCAACTACTTTTAGTGCGATTTCTAAACATCAGACCTGGTTATCAACTGTACAGAAACATGTTTTCTGCATTAAAGGGGGTTTAAACGGGTCGACGTCATCATAAATCTGAACGAGAAGCTGATATGTTACGTCATGCAGCTCGGCTAAATGAGCAGTGTTATTAATGTGAAACTTAAGGAGCTTGTCGAGTGTTTATATTTCAAATCAGAATCGCATAAGGTGCATTTAGCGTCCCATTTCATTTGGACCGTCTCTCTTCGCAGTTCTGCTACGGATCCATTGCCTTGTTGGTTTCTGTATCAACCGGCTCGGACGCCCTCTGCTGGTCGGCGGCCAAACTACAACACAAAACAAAGTCTAACGGACACTCTTCGTTAAAGCTGTACTCTATACTGTACCTTTAATTAAATAATAGATAAATAATATGTTTTTTAAAACATATTTGTTCAAATTTTACCGTATTAGGGAAAATTGCCTCATATTAACATGTCGTGTCAGCATTTTATGACACAGATAATCTGAGAAAAGCTCAATCTCCTCCTCCTCATTGAGCTTCTCTTGCTGTCTGAAGAAATGCACCACTCCAAACCAAAACCAGCCTCTCAGAGCCAGGAAGAGGCTCTAAATGTACAACAACTTGTACACAATGCTGCAAATCAACCTCATGTAATCACTGCTAGGTACTAACAATTTAAAGTTACAGGAAAATCGTTTACCTGCCATCATTGCCGACCATGCTAACTAGGCTAACAGGCTTTGCTAGCTGTAGCATACCTGAGAGCAATGGTGGCAGGAGCATGAGGATGATTGACAGCGCTAAGACCTCCCTCCTTTCTCTGATTAGTTGATTCTAGTTAGCACTGGAAGAAGGCAAAAAGCTTTGTTTTTATTTTCTTCCCTCACAAATTCTGTTACAGGGATGGTTGTGGCTAAATCTATTGATAAAACTCAGTAATAAACTGTTAATATTTCAATTAATGGTTGCTTTTGCATGTCATTTACTTCTTAAAGTTAAATTACATTGAAAATCTTTTCATATTTAGATAAAAAATTGCTTTGATAAAATCAATTTTGAAATTATGTAGGCAACACAATGATGATGTTG
Source organism: Poeciliopsis paucimaculata (assembly GCA_903067055.1). Lineage (NCBI taxonomy): Eukaryota > Metazoa > Chordata > Actinopteri > Cyprinodontiformes > Poeciliidae > Poeciliopsis > Poeciliopsis paucimaculata. The sequence continues at coordinate 28,775 of CAEGAD010039281.1, read as the reverse complement.
AAGCTCTTGAGAGTTCCATTCATTGCTGAATTAAATAACTATTTTACTGTTTTTTTTTCAATGAAAAATAACAAGACTGAACTTCAACTGGACAATCATATGCTGATTTTTGATCCATTTTAAAATATAATTACCTTTTTTTTATCTTTTTGCATCAGCTGCACCGTACTTAGAAATACTGCTCGCTGCTGCCATCGTGTGGACAAAAAGCAACATTCTACCTTAATTAGTCAGGGTCAAGTTCGCCACATCTTCCAATCTTTTCACTGCAAAAACACAAAATCTTACCAAGTATTTTTAGTCTAGTTTCCAGTGCAAATATCTTAGTACATTTGAAATATCTTATGATCAACTTTTCAACAAGATATAGGAGCTTTATTTTAAAACAACAATCAATAATATTGATGAAAATATACTGGTTCCTTTAGCAGATTCATTCATTTATGACATAGGAAAAATTTATTGTAATAAGTGAAATAATCTGCCAGTGGAAATATTACTTTTTTTATTAATACTAAGGACTTATTTACTTACAACAACCTTCTCTCACTAAAAAAGTTACTTGAAAGTTAGTTTTGTCTTATTTCAAGTGTAGTGAAATATTTGCACTAAGAAAGTAGACCAAAAATATGTGGTAAGATTTTGCATCTTAAACATCCCAGTTGGTTTTCATGCAAATTATTCATAAATCAGAATCAAAATTGGACATAATGTAGTGTAGAAAAGGGATTTCCAGTTTTTATGATCTCTGATCCAGAGGATAAAAATGCTTGTGTGACCTCAACGGTCAACACAAAGACAGCTAATGAGCACTGGCTCAGCAACAACAGAAGTGCAGCAAAAATCTAGCAAGAATCATTTTTTTAAAATGTTTTTTAATTTCTGGAATCTGCATTAAGACCACATCACTTTCCACTTGCTTGACCTCAATATTTGGGACTCACCTGAGAATCAAGACATTCTCCTTTCTTTCTAAACAACACTGCAAAAACACTAAACCTATCATTCCAAGTCCCTTAGAACTCTGTTTTAAGACATATCTTATCTCAGCTGTACACTGCAAAAACAGTAAATCTTAGAACATATTTTTGTCTAGTTTCTGGTGCAAATATCTTTGTACATTTGAAGTAAGACAAAACTAATGTGGGGGAAGCATTGAGTATTGATATAAGATACATTTTTCTGAAAAGTCACTTGTAAGTTAGTTTTAGCTCAGTTCAACTCTACTAAGATGTTTGCACTAGAAACTAAAAAATATTTGGTAAAATTTGGTGTTTTTGCAGTGAATCCTTATTTTTCTGCAGAAACAAATCCGCCTGTCTTCAGCAGCTTTTCCGTCTCCATAGAGCTTTCTGTTCTCTGTTCACCAACGCCCAGATAAACCGCACACCCAGCTGTCTCCTCCCTTACCTGGGTTGTTGAAATGCAGCATCCCATCCTGACAGTACATCCCTGTGAAGGCCGAGCTCTATCAACGAGCCGGCGCGCTGATCGACGGCCCATGAGCCTCGGCGGCTCTCTTGGGCCCAGCGAGGCTGAGGCAGTGCCGCCGCCGCTGCTGGGGCCCTTCGGCTGACTGTGAGGCCACAGGGGGATTATCCCCTAATGCCTGTCACAATGAGATTTGATTGGAGTCCTGAAAACCCAGATTAATAGTTTAACGATGTAAAAATACCTCAGAATGAGCAGCGAGGAGCTAATATTTAGTGTAGATTTGATAAATGTTTTTTCAGATGTTGCCTTTTTGCATCATTACTTTTGAGAAAACAAGTTATGCCTTGTTCTTAAAGCTTAGATCAGATCATCACGTGAAGGAGATGTTAGCATTACAAGCTAACATCAAGGGTATCTCGGATTTGACTGCTCTCCACATGAAGCTTCATAATGCAAACCAAGTACCTAGAAAGATCAATGCAATTTGTTAAAATAAAAATAAAAAAACAACTTTTTGTTGCTTTTTTGGTATTAGCATCACTCACATTACATGTAGATTGGCACAAGAATGAAATACAATGTCTTGTCACATTCTCTGAACTCAGTCTTGCACATCGTCTCCTTTTCTGAGTTTGGTCTGCAGCAGCACTCCTGCTGATGAGTATCATACTGTCAGAAAGTCACTTAGTGTTTGTGCACTGTAAAAACATCCCATCTTACCAAGTGTTTTTGGTCTAGTTTCTAGTGGAAACATCTTAGTTCACTTGAAATAAGCGAACAAGTAACATTTTCAGCTTGTTTTAGCCAAAAGTTCTTGAATATTAATAATTTTAAAAAAAGACGAGTCCCCATTGGCAAATTATTACACTTATAACAAGATGGTTTCCCCCATATTACAGGTGAAACTTGTATTTTTTTTAAAATCTGTTAAAGAATTATTTTACTTTAAACAAGCTCTTATATGTTTCTGAAATGTATTTGTATGCTAGCTCTTACCCTTAAACAAACTCAGCACATTTTACAATGTTGAAACGTTTTATTTCTGGTTAATATGATTGATTATTATTAAGTGAGAAACATTTTGAAATCTGTGAAGCATGTCTGGTCTGTTTTTGCTAATGTGCACCAAAACAAAATTTATCATTGTAGGATCATAAAAAACTGAAAAGAATAATCACTAGAAATGTCTGACTTATTTTTCACTTATGGAAAAAAAGCTTAGTTTTTCAGTTCTCGTTATCTTTTTTTATACACTTTACATTTTGCTGTTCAGTAATGCTTTCATTTAACTTCTATATAAATGGTGCTAATAAAAAAAAGCCTTAATGTTGAAAGTAAATTTTCTGCTCAGTTTCGCTTCAGTAAATCAGTAGATAAACACAAATGTTTTTTTCTCAAGGGATTTATAAGAATACTGAATTTTAGTTTACATTATTTAGGCTTCTTTTTCTGTTATACTATAAACAGACCATCCTGTGTTATTTTTACTTTCTGATGAATACTCAGAGGCCATGTTTCAGTTTTGTGGGCAAACAGAAATGAGCCTATCTACCGGCTGTTGTCCTGTTTACACTCCTTACTGGGAGTTTGTCCTTTACTGAGACCGTTGAGCTATTAATGCCATGTGTTTGACACCAACAGTGTTTCTTCTATAAGCTCCCACTTACTATGTAACGAAAGAGGCTATGGAGGAATGAAATGGCAACAAATGTTTTGATAAAATGGCTACAAATTGTGAAAAATTACCTGTATTAATATTAATATTAATATCTGTATTAATATCAGATCAGAGGAGTAAATTAAAAACCTAAGATTACAGTTTCCAGATGATCATGTCAATTAATAAGGAGAAAAAGATAGCCTAGCTTAGCTTTTTGTTAAAAGTTATATATTAATTTGTGCTAAATCATTAATTAGTTTTGATTTTGCACATTTCTGGAAAGCTGAGTTGAATTTATTCAGCCACATTCAGAATGACTGACCTATTGAATAAACAGGAAGTATTATTTTACTGTTGTAGACAAAAACAAAACATGACAAATAATGATTATTGTAAAGCAATCCTAAACTGTGATAAGACATAATAAATTATTCAACGTTCAGCCTTTAACAGCAGCGTTAGTCTGTTAATCTAAAAATCGGTGTAACTTAATGTAAAGAAGTTTTGCAGAATTGTATTATTTTTTGTTTTACAGTTTTTCTCAGTTGCTTTAGTGCATTTCATCACAATTAACAAACAATTAGTTTGTTAATAACAATTAGTGCAAACAGCAAAACCAGCAAAAGTGAGTCACTTTCTCGAAATAGATATGTCACTTTTCAAAAGCACACATTTCTATCAATCAGAGTGTCAGTATAATCAAAATAAAAAGTCCTGATTCAATATTTATGAACAAATGTCAAATGTTTTTGTCATGTTTTCATTATGATCGTTCATTTCGGAGTGCTTTCTATTAAAAAAAAGTGAAATATTGGTGACACTACTTGAAAATGCTTTAAACAACACAATAAACAATTTGCGCAGTCATTTGAAATTTACAGATAAAACAAATACAAAACACTGAAAATATATTTTTACTGCAGATGTTCATTGCAGTTACTGTGTTTACATCATTGTGCAACAAACATAAGAAAATAAAAGTGTATAAGTGAAAGCTAAAGGTCACCTGAGAGAAAAAAATTTCAATTTAGGAGATGAATAAATGCATAAACTTGATAAATATCAACAAATAATTCAACATTTTTGTTTTGTAACGACTCAAGCAATGAAATGAGGGCGACTAGTTTACATGATTGTTCAGCATTTATACGCGTGACTTATATTGACCTGCATGACATAAGTAAATAATAACATGTGTTATAAAACAGCTGAGCATTATTATGAGAATTTTAATTCAGATCATAAAATCAGCAAATCAAACTCAGTTTGGTTAAAAATAAAAAAGTAAAAAACTAAATGAATGTGTTGGAATGGCCCTGTCAAAGTTCAGGCTCAGGTGTGATTGAAATGCTGAGTCATGACTTTAAACAGGTTGTTGAAACCTAAAATACCTGAACAGTTATTCGGATTTGGGGCCGACTGCTTTCCCACTCTGGATTAGTTGGGTTTGGATTCCTTTTTTCTGCTTATGCAGGAAATAATCGTGCAACTTTTAATATTCGCCCAGATTAACTTGGCAAAATACAAAAATTAGTTTGATGATATGAAATGAATGAATGCAACAACAAAAAAAGGCAAAATCACAAGCAATCTGCAATCGTGTGAATACTTTTTCCTAAGAAAAGGTAAATTCAGTCCTGTTTTTAGACTGTTAGTGTTTTCTTTAAAAAGTTAAATAAAATCTGTGTTTCGACTCATTGGGTGAAAGAAATTCCAGTGACTCTGGGCCAAAAGGAGCTTAAAGCCCACAGCTCCCCAAGAATGCATTTGTAAAATAAATGTCCTGGTTTTGGAGGATTTGACCAGCATTCAGTAAACTGTAAACAAATCCTTCCAGAAAGTGTTTCTGCTGCACTCTAAAACATTTCATTTTAGTTAATATGACGCAACTAATTTCGAAACAAGAAATTTTCTCACTGTTCAGATCAGCGTCTCTTCCTTTTTTATACATTTATCAAACAAATTCAGTTGTTTTAACCATTTCTTACTCGATGAGACCAAGTGTAATAAATAAGATCTGTTTCCATGAGAGAGAATTAAAACTGGATTTAGCATTTTGGCTGTTTGAAAAATGATTATTTGTTTTACTGGTAAAAATAAACTGGAGTTTCTGGGTTAGTGGTTTTTGTGTTTTCCTTTGCAATGCGAATTTCTCTTGGAGGCCCATGAATCCTAACTACTGCTTCATCCCAACAGCAAAGAAGCAAATTTGACTGTTTTTAAAAAATGATTAATATTAATCATGTAACCCTGATATGATGCTGTCATGTTTGGGGTGAATAAAACAGACTGTGGCAGAAACAGAGATTTGTAAAGGGGACATGTTATAAAAAAAATCACATTTTGCACATTTTTGTACAAAATCCAGGCAGTTTTTGGCAATAGGTTTATGCTTTTTGGTGTCTGGAAAATGAGCCGTTACCAAAACATTCCAAATTTAACGTTAGAAATCAGCAGGAACTACGTCGTTACCTAGCAACCCCAGCGAAGCCCAGCCCGTTACCTAGCAGCCCAAACTGAGCTCCAGGAAATTTGGTGAGGTTGTTTTACTGCTGTACAACGGCTGCTGGAAAATACAAGAGTTTTTTGGTTACTCACCATCCAGAGGAATTTATGTTGCTGCATTTATGTTGGTTGTGCAGGAGGCTCTACTTCTGCTTTTCAAATATGTACGGTTGTATTATTGCTGATTGTAGCCATTTTTGTATGTCTGTTTATAATTAAATATGATTAAATATCTCTGTGGTCCAAAATCCTCTTTTCTGATAAAGCTAAAGTTTTCATTTAATCTGGAAATCGACGTTTCCAGACCTATAGAATAGGTCTCCCATTTCAGAGACTGGAGGAAAAGTGGAGAGGCACAGAATCCACGATGCTTGAAGAAGTAATCTGGTATGGTCAAGAGGAAGACGATGCAATTCAGATAATCTGAAGTCCATTATAAAGCAATCTGGGCTTCCATTACATCTCAGCATTTCCACAGGCTGACTGCCACCATGACACGCTGCATTGATGCAGTAATTCATGCAAAAGGACCTCCAACCAAGTATAGAGGACATAGAAATGAACACACTCCTCATAATCCTTAAATTTTCTTTTTAAAATGTACTATTCAGATTTTCAAAAAAAACTGGATTTGGGTTTTTTCACGATCTGGATGATGTAATCATTAAAAATACCGGAAATACGGCTTTGAAATATTTCATTCTGTGGATCAAGATAATATATTCACTGAGTTCCACTTTCTAAAATGAGTTACAAAATAATTTTGGACTTTTATTTAATTATTTTTATTTGTACATTTATATCTTCTGATCCATTGTCTCTTTCAGTTTTTTATTTGCCTGATTTAACACCCAGTTATTACTTTTATTGCTGTAAAAGACACAAAGGGGCAACATAAATTATTGTTTGTTGCCTCTGAAACAATCCTCTCATCACACATTTTAATATTCTTTTGTTTCTAACTCCTATTTTATTTTCTTCGTTAATATCTGATGATTTTTTGTTATTTCTTGCTGCCACTAATTATGCCAAATATCTGCTAGCATTAACTTTGCAGCCACACAGTAAGATTATGTAACTGTGATAAAAGTTATGCAGTACTGATCCAGCAGTGTGGCATAATTTCAAACTTCATAGCTCTTTAACAATGTTTAAACCTGAACTATTCTATGTTAAACTCAGATTATTGGAAGTATAACTGAGTAATAATAATCAATAAAAACACAGTTTTAAGAAGTGAGAATGCACACAACTGTCTCAGATTTCTTGTTAAAATGAGATTTTGCATATTTCCCCACATGCCAGTGAATGTTTAAACGGATTTGGAGATTGTAGAGACTACTGGCTGGTGTCAATGTGAAATAAATATAATTTGGCATCAGTTACAGAATCCCGCATTCAGAAATAAATCAGCTTTCTGTGCCCCCTTTATTTTCGTCCAGGGTTTTATGAAAATGCATCAATTTGCATCTCTGCATCCCACTGTAACATGCAAATCAGTGAATGAATGACCACAGGTGGGCAACTAAAACTCTCACCAACTGAAACTACAAACTGGACCTGCTTTCATTGGAACAATGTCATCAACGCTGAGAAAAAGAGAAAAGGCAGGAAAGATGATCAGGATATGTTCAAACTTTCTCTTTCTTTTTCTCTGTTTCATCATCTCTGAAACCGTCGTGACCGTCTCGCTCTCCCATTGCCTTTCATTTTTAACAACCTCCATGTCTCTGACACACCTCCTGGATTCCAGCCGTGTGAAAAAGCCAGCCACATATGGCGGACATATTTATGAATTTTCTCAGAGCCAAAACACAAAGAAAAAGATGACAGCAACAATGGAAACAATTGAACAATCCCAAAACAAAGAAAAACACATTTTTGTTCCTTTTCACAAAGAGCGTAAACAGAAAGTGGGCACTCACCAAATGGAGGTTCCATACTTGAACTGACTTGAGTGTTTACATTGACCATGTCGTCATTTATTTCCTCTGGAGCGTAAAAATGTAAAGATCCAGCTTTGTCCTTCTTTATAGTATGAGATGTAAAAAATTGTGTGAGTTTGGCCCAAACGTGCCGTAGTGTGAGAAGGGTGTCGTTAGTGCAAGGTAAGGCCGGCGTTGCCTCTGTTATCTTATTGATTTTCCTAATCTGGACAAATGTGGGTGGGGAGGTTAAACAGTAACCAGGCTCTTATGGACACCAATCCATATAGCAGCTCTGTAACTATAGCAACATGATGATAGAAACTCAAATAGAAAAGAAAAAAAAAAGTTATGATGTGCTTCCTCTCTCTCTCTCTTTGTCTCTGTCATCTAATAAACACTCGTTTCTGCAGAATAAGAGTTAGAAAGAGGGATGGGAGATGATTCTGAGTCTGAAGTAAAACAGCAGAGAAACTGGGTGGGGAAGGACGGAGAGGAGTGGAGAATTTGCAGAGGGTGGCAGCACTCAGAGCAAGTGGTGGGTGATGTTGTTGACTTTGGTTTGACTGATGGGGAAAAGTGATTTACTGCTCAGCTGCTGGAGTTTAAGACCCAAACAGATGAAAGCGAAAGTTAAAAATCTAAAGCAGGAGAGTCTAATAGTTCTGATAAAACATTAATACATGTTTTCTGCATTCAATTGACATCTTTTCACATTTATGTAATTCGGTTTGGTTTTTAATTTGAGTTTAACACCTGTATTCTGAAGTGTCTAAAAAACTGAAGAATTTCAAATTGATTAGTTCTTTATGCTAAGCTAACTAAAGATGCTACAAGCGCATAGATAGATGGCAGCTGTTTGATTCATTCTCAGTTATGAAATAAATACTTTTATTGCTACAAATTTTATTTAAAAATGACTGAGAATAGTCACAAATAGCTGCTGAATAACTTTGTGTCCATTTTATTTATTTATTTATTTATTTATTTATTTATTTATTTATTTATTTATTTATTTTAACAAAGTTGGGTCTTGTGTACACATTTTCCGTTTTTCTAAATTTATCACGTTTGAAGCAATATCTTTAATGAATTTCACAGTGAATTTATATGACAGTCGGTAACAATGTAGTGTAAAATTATGTAAAAGTTTTAAAAAGTAAGTGTGCATGCATATTTATTCAGTTCCCTTTATTCTGATAATACTAAATAAAGCTGCTTTTCATGTTCTAATAGGGGGAAAAAATGGACTCCACCTGTGAGTAACTTAATCTATGTATTTACTGCTCCATGAAAGCCTCAGAAGTTGTTTTTTTTTAGGGAATATTAATGAAGAACACAGCAGATAGCTCAGAGTTAGGTCATAAAACAATATTTAAGGCTTTGAATCTCAGCTTAATCCATCATCTGGAAGTTAAACAAATATGCCCCATCCCTTGTTAGCTCTTCGGGAGCTGCAGAGATCAGCTGTTCAGGTGGAAAAATCTGTTAACAGGACAAGTATTAGTCATGACTCCACAAATCCAGCAATTATGACAAAAAAAACAAAGCAGCTGCTGGAAAGAAAACCATCAGAAGTCACATCTAAGGTTTACTGCAGACATGTAAAAGAAAGTGTTGCAGTTGGATGAGACCAAAATGTTTTTATTTATTGATTTGTCTGATGGAAAACTAACATTTCACATTGCCCTAAACACACCATCACCATTGTAAAACACGGTGGTGGCAGTGTCATGCCATGGACCTGCTTTTACTTTGTAGAAATAGTGAAAATGGATGAAGCTAAAACATGTTAGAGGCTTTAAAAGAATTGAAAACTTTTGCTGCAAGAGCTACTGTATTAGAATGGTTTAGACTGGCCTAGTTAAAGTCCAGACCTAAATCAAGTAGAGCATCTGCAGCAATAAGTGCAGACTGAGGTTTCAAAATGTATAAAACCACCTTTCCTTTAGGTAGCCTTGAATTCTTACATCAAATCCCAGTGAAAATCGACAAAATGTGGAGATGTGTGGGAACACGTTTGCAGGGCGCTCTGGTTTTCAGATGTTTCCTGTTTGTGCTCACAAATTACGAGCGTAACTAATACTCTCCTCTTTTCTGACCATAAAAGCTGCATTAGTGTCTCGTTTTATGGCGGAGAAAGTCTCCGATGGGTAAATCGGGAGACGTAATGAGGTGAAATGCAGGCCAGAAAATTTCCTGCAGCAGAATTGAACAAACACGACTTGCCAACATCACATTAACTGCCTGCAGGATGCTGTGAATAATCACTGATTTATGACTTAATTAATGGCCAGTCAGACACACACAGAAGAATAAATTATATTATTTTAGCGTGGGAGTAACGCGCACAATGAAACGAAAATATTTCACTTGTCAAACTGAAGTTATAATCAGTAGCTCACCTTAGATTCAGTTTTTATTTGTCAAGAAACTTTGACTTTTCTAATTAAAACTCATCATTTGGTTTGTTAAAAATAGTATTTGCTCACTGCAGTCAGAAGAATCAACAGCAATGTTTGTGTAAAACATTCACCAGGTGATGCTTTCCCCTCACGCTGTTGCCATGGCTACTGTCTCAAGTTGTTATGCTAACGTTCAGCTCTGTAAAAACACATAATTCAAAGTGATGTGCCTCCATCTTTGATCCTTTGTCAAAGTATTGAGTTCTGGTTCTTCTCAGAATTGAATATTAGTTTCTCCCACCAGTTTTCCTCTGAAACGTGAGCTAGCGTTTGTGTGAAAAGTAAACACGCTCTGCTGAATGTTGTAAAGCCATTGCTGTATTTTCTACTTCCTCTGTCACTGCTAGGGTTTTATATAGCAACACATAATTCATTGTTCAGTGGCTTGCAGAACAAACTGTAGTATAAATGTGTGAACACATCAGCTTGATGTTACTAGGGGGGAATTTTGGTCCAATTCTTTTCACAATTTATTAATTATTTATAACTGTATGTATTATTCTATTTATTTGTTTTGTTTTGCATTTATATCTTGATTATGGCTATGGTTTGTATGAATCAATAAGTGTAGTTAAATGGAGATTTTGGTATTTTAAGGACCAAGGATTTTTATTTATTTCAAACATGATAGAAGTATCAAATCACACACATGAACAAGGAATGTAAAAGACATTTATTGTACTACAATAATCTTAACATGCTTGAAAAGGAGTAGAAAAAAGTAAGAAACTTAAAAATAAGTTTACTCAAGTAAAAGTAAAGTACAACTTGGTAAAAAAAATACTCCTAAAAGTACATCCTTTCAAAAAAAAAGTCGCTCAGGTAAATGCAATTGAGTAACTATTTACTATATGAGTGAATATTTAAGTTGATCTTTATGTCTATAAACTGAATCCAGGCCTTTAAAATGTCGATTTTTAAAAGGCGAAGCTGATGGAAATATTGTCGTGTTTATTTCCAGTGAGGGAATTTTTTATGAATATCATAAAAATCATTGTGAATGTGTTGCAACCTGTATTGAATGTTCACAAGGCTCATAAGGCAGCCAGAAGAGGAACAGGGCGTTCTGCAGCAACTGGTGCGGTTCTCACACAGAGACTTAACCTCAACGTCATCAAGTCAGATCCCAGGAAGGCTGAAGCTGAGAGACCCAAACTAAACATCAATTAAAAGCATGAGCAAAACTATAAATGATCTATTTTTGCAGATTGGGGTAATTTATTTCTCTGCACTCTGAGATATTTTAGCTTGACTGCCGACACCAGACAGTTTTCCTGCAGATGGCCGCCCTCTCACTGACTGTCTGATGCAAACCGCTGCAGAATGACTGATAAATAAAAATCCTCTCTACTGAGCCGCATCTTGTCTGGAAAGTGAGGAGAATAACAAATTACAACAAACACCTACATCTAACTCTGAAATAAAATCTTTATTTCTGTAAGTTGATTTAAATCCATCATGTAGAAAGTGACAGATGTCTGCACTGACAGTTTTATCAAGTAGTTACCTTGTTGCAGAACTAAACTGGACTCTTTGTTGGCTTAGTTTGTTGACAATTTTTAAACTTTGCTCAAAAAAGTAGTTTTTATTTTTTTGTAGAGCAGTGACTTTGTAATTGTTCGGATAATTTCTAGTTATTTCTTTAATCTATGCAGAAAAAAATGCAGGTTTTTCCTGCATTTTTAATTTCAAGAACTTAATAGCAAAATCTAATCTATTCTGCATCTTTATAAGTCACTCACAGTGACAATTTGTAAAGCACAAATATAACATTAATGTAAAACAAATTTGATGGTGCTGCTTAGAGGAATTTTAAAATGATATAATCAAGCAATAATAAACTCAGAAGAAGAAAACGAAATAAAACATTATAGTTGTTTTTCTCTTATGGGTTCAATGGGTTCAATTTGAACAAATATTCTACCACACATAAAGCAATCCTTATTATGTTATTGAGGGTCTGAAATGCCCACAGGTACTAAATGAATGATTAATTAAATATTTTTTATTCATGTCATAATTATAAAAAAATGTACCAAACTGTTTTCATAATTCTTGAGATTATATGTTAATAATTTTAAATACGTAATACATGAGTTAAAAGCAAAGTTTCATACAATTCAAACGGAATTTCTGCATTCAGTATAAAAATTATTATTTTGCTGTTAACATTAATGCATTTTTGTTGTCCTTATTCCAATGTTTACCTGCACATCTATTTAAAAAAAACAACAACTGCCATGTTGTGTTCAAATCTGTACAGTAGATGGCCATGTGCATTTTGGTTTTACACTGTGTTTTTCAGTGCAGCAAAACAACCACATAGAGAAAAACAGATGTTTAATATTAGGGGGGAAAGCATCTTAGACTTTTATTTAGAAAAAAATCAATAATATTCCAAAGATTTCCAGACCTGTCAAGATAGTGGAATTATCTTAGATCCCGACTTGTAGGAGTTGTGAACTTGCAGAAAACTACTCTAAAACAGCCACAAATACAGAAATTGTGCTATATCTTATACAGCAAAACAGAAGGAAAAATCTGCAGTGAAGGAAGAAATTTAAGAAAATGTCAGGAATAATGGAATAAAGATGACAGAAACAGCAAGGAGAAAGAGGAAATAGATTTTATAAAGACTTAGGTTTGTTCATACAGGTCTGAACAGAAAAGAAAAGCAAAGAACTGCATGAGTGAGATCACAAGAGACAGATCAACATATTCTTCTGCATGGTTTTAAGAGCAAAAAGTGAAGATTAAGTTACTTGAATTACTTTTTTTCGATTCTGGTCACATTTTAAGTAGGACATTTTTTTCAGTTCTTGTAAAGTCAGAACGTTTTAGTTAAATATAGGTTGGAGTTTTGTTTTTTGTTTTTTGTTTTTTTACTCCAACTCAGAAGATGGCGCTAATGCAGTTTTGAAGCCAGTAAAATCTATGAAGAAGAAGGAGAAGCGCGATTGGCTAATTTGCCAGTGACGTCAGTCAGACTTGAGCTCTACGTACGCAGTCAGATCAGAGGCGTCAACATGGCGACCATGGATGTCATTGTCGAGCGGTTGGTGTCAGTGTGGAGGATACCGGCGGTCAGACAGAGTTTTCCCTGGTTGTTTTTATTCCTTTCTTTCCTCGGGTCCATTATGAAGGAACTGGACTTGGTTCCGCAGTCCTATTTCAGCAGCAGCAAGAACTTCGTCAACTTGTAAGTCCGGTCCGTGTGAGAATGGCGTCATTCAGACGTTTAAAACTCCCCACCTGCTGGTGATGAGGATGTTTAAACTGACAGAATATAACAGTCATTTTTCCTTACTTTATTTTTCAGTGATGTAGCGTCACCAGGAGGAAGTAGGTCATGAAAACATCCAAGTTTGTGTTCAAATTAAATAGTTTATTATAGTAACGACGCAATAATTTCAAATAAAACACATAATTTTATGTTAGGAATCTGTAAAAGTTGGTTTTGATTTGGATTATGCGGAATTTTGAAACGCAAGAACCCTAAACAGTCTTGAAAAGTTGGGTTTGGTGACGTATACTCTAAATCATTCTTATTTGAACGTTTGCTTAATCTTTTTATTTTTATCAATACATTACCTGCCCTTTATAATTATTTGGTCTGTATTTTTATGTACAGACCAAATAATCTGGATCATTTCTTAATGTTCCAGATTCCATATGGGCCCAACAAATCAACTCTTAATTTACCTTAAAATTATTTCTTAAAATAACTTGAACAAGTGTGGGTACCTTTAAATGACAAATAAAGGTAATCACTTAAAATCCTCTTTGCATTTTTAATTTTTTGTTAATCAATATTTACACAAATACACAACTGCATTAACTAGTTTTATCACATTTCTGTCAGTCACATTCCTCCGTACAAATTTGTGAATTTATACTGGTCCAGTAATTAAAAATAATTTTTTTCCAATCTTTGGAAGATGAAAAATACAATAGCAAAATATTCTCAAGTCTAAATAAAAAATAGGTCCAAGTTTTGCGTTCTTCAAAGAAACATTTGATCAAACTTAAAAGGATTTTTGAAAAACTTAAATCTCATACATGTAAGTGAGGAGTTTTAGTTGTTCAGAAACACTTTTAGTAAAATAAATCTTGTCAAGAAAATTTTGTTATTATAAATTTCTTTTATTAATCAGAAACCTAGTGAACTATATTACACTTTCTGTCCAGTAGTCAAGCTTGTTTTTAGTCTAAATGTAAACATTTTAGAGCTGATTTTAGTCCGTTTTATTCTTCATTTGGATAAAGTTGTAGCTTTTTTTCAGTTTCATCAAAGTGTTAGTTCATCATAGAAACAGAAACACATCATATAGTAAACAGATGTGAAAGCTACTAAGAGACATTACATTTTGTCGAGTCCATTAATTATGGTTCAAAAGCAAATCTACACAGATTAATTTTTAGCTTTAATTAAAAGAAATAAGTGTATTGGCTGTTTTGCAGTTTTCTGGACGTTTGAATGCTGCTTCTCCATGTTTGGTTCTGGGTAAGAAAAACAAAAGGATGAGTTTCTCTAGTTCTTTCTGGGACTTTGGTGCTTTAATTCTGGAAATGTTCTTCAGGTGGTAGAAGGACGACTTTGTAATTGTCTCTATATGTGATTCTGAAGGTTTGGGAAAAACATAAATGTGTGCAAACTTCAGTGATTTGTTCTGCTTTGCAGGTATTTCGTCAAAGTCTCCTGGGGATGGACGCTGCTGCTGCTCTCGCCTTTCATCCTCTTCTCTAGCTTCGCCAATCGGAGCCGCTCTGCCCTGCTCAAACGCCTGCTGGCGTTAGCCATAGCAACAGCTGTGTGGTACGTCTGCACCGGGACCTTCCTCTACATCGAGGACGTGACTGGCTCTTGCTTCGAAAGCAAAACTGCTTCCATCCCTAACAAGTTCACCTCGAAAGCCGCCTGTAGGCAGGCCGGCTTCCACTGGCAGGGCCACGACATCTCAGGCCACTCGTTCATCCTCAGTTACTCCTCCCTGCTCATCATGGAGGAAATGTCCGCCATGACGGTGCTGAAGACGGCCGGGCTGCACAGAACGCTGCTCAACCTTCTATACGTGACCTTGAACCTGATAGTGGCGACGTGGGTGTGGATGTTCGCCTGCACCTCTGTTTACTTTCACAACCCGCAGGATAAGCTGCTGGGGACCGCGTGCGGACTGCTGGGGTGGTACCTGACGTACCGGTACTGGTACCAGAAGCATTTCTCACCGGGCCTGCCGCCGCAGCACCATCAGAAAGAACAGAAGCAGCTCGCCTGAGGCACACCCCTGATTTTACAAGCTTCATTAAACCGTAGGTTATTTTTATCCGGGTCCAAGCTGGACGTAAAACTTGAAGACGTGTTAAGTTTTTGCATCCTGACAGGAAGGCTGCTTTGTTTGAAAGCACAAAATCTTAACAAGGATTTTGGTCCAGTTTCTAGTGCAAATATCTTAGTACACTGGAAATAACTTCCAAGAAACAGGAGCTTGTTGTAAGTTGATATTTTCTTTATATTTATGAAAAAAGTCTTGTTCCATTTGCAGATTATTTCATTATAACATGACATTTTTCCCATGTTTTAAGAGAAATAATCTACCAAAAGTGTCAACTCTCCGGGTCAGAGGTTAAGAGTTTGTACTGAATAAAGATGCGGTTAAAGAACACTTCACTGTGTCAGAAACATCTGCATGTTTTCGCTTACTTGGTTTTTAAATTTAATTCACCTCATTTAGGGAAATCGGTTTTGAAATTATTTGAAAATGTGCCAAAAATGAAATGAATGAAAAAATATTTGAGAAGACAAAAGTTTTAAAAAATCATTATATAAATACACCGCAGCTTAATTTGTAGCACACACTACTGTTTGTCTGCATTTGTTATAAAAGGGCCATCATTTGAGGTTGTTTACCACTGATGCTGAATGTTGAAAGCTACCTTGATAATCCTACAAACAGGATTTAATATAGCTGCTTTTTCTAAGTTTAATAACGTGTAGAATGTTATTTTAAAGATGTGTGCAACAAAGTCCTTAAACCTCCCCCAGAACTTGGTTTAAAAAGGCAGAAAAGTAACAATTTGTGCCTCTAAATGTACAATGATGTTGTCTACAAAAGTATTTCTTTAAAGTGCATGTTACTTACTTTTACTACATTTATTTGTACTTACCTCATGTTTTCAGCACATGTTTATTCCAATGGCTGCTAGTTTCTAAAACACAAAATAACTGCAGCACAGAAAGAATGAAAGCATTTCTAATAAAGCTGCAGCATGTTTTTATTCTGGGAAGCTAAACCTAAAGGTTTGAAATGTTATCAGATATTAAAATTTTACAAATCAACTTTAAATGATTTGTTTGCACTTCATGAATAAAAACACTAATGATGTTTTCTGAGAAGAGAAGAAAAAAAAGATGCAGCAGCCATATTGATTTTTTCAATTTCATATTCAGAATATTTAACTTCTGACAACAAATGGGATGCATAAGCGTTTGATATACGCTTATGATATACATAAGATATATACAATTAAAATCATGCCATTTTAATTGTATCTAAGAATTGTAGTAAACAAAATCTGGTAATAGTGTGTTTTAAATATTTTTGATCATTTTATTAAATAATTTCTGATTTTATTTTTTCAAATCTTTGGGTTTGGAAATCACAGTGTTAGTCCATGCCTGCTCCGTCCTGTTTAAATATTTTTTTGGTTTTGTATTTGTATTTGTATTACAGCTGCCATTATCAGAGGCTTTGCCGTAAATAAGTTAGTTAATTTTAACATATTTATCTTTTTAGAGGGAACCAAGTGTTGACGCACAAAGTTTTAGGGTGCTGGGTATCCGATTGTCATCTGTCTTCTTTAAAATTCATATTTAAGAAAAGAAAACGGGGAACAAACTGTATTTCCTGTACTCATTTCTGTTTTTAAGCTCGTATAAGTGTAACTGTAGTTTCCAGGGTTCAATTTTATTGAAATAAAAAAAAATTAACAAATAAAAACCAGTTTCTTTTTATTCCATTTTCCATTATTTATTTGTCATTGATGGCAACTGAATAAGTTAAGGCTTATGAACAAACATCATAAAAAGCACCATAAATAAATGCGTATTAACACAAATAGAAATATTAAAAAAATAAAAATGAAAACAATATGGTGAGATGTAATGGCCACAGCTGGGATTTCTGGTCCAACCCGTTAGGAACCTTTACTGCAAATAAAAACAACCAGTGGTGCTGCGGCGTGTGCTTGCAATGACGACGGTTGGTCAAGTGAACACAATGATTGGCTGGTTATGACTTCACAACGTGTCTCCATCCTCAGCATCATCTCCCATTTTTATAGTCACTCAAAAAAATCTGAGTGTTAAAATATAATGTATAATAAATAAATAAATGTCAGCAGGCAGTTTTGTTTACAATAGTTGGTACACATTTGCCACTCATTTTGAACTAAAAAAAGCTTCTTCTTTCTGTCAGTTCTGAAATACAAATAAAACCGTTTTGTGTAAAACACAAAATGGTTTTACACAACCTGACTGATGTCTGCATCCAACCTGACTGAATGGATGCAGACATACTGATTTACACTCCCAACTTACATTTCTGTGCCTAAATAGTCCATGAAAACATAAAACAATAGTTTGGGAGTGGACTCATACAGAAGTCTGGAGAGTTAAAAAATAAACTGGAAAAAGTTGCAACTTAAAGTGAAAAGTACAAATATTTGCAAGGCTTGCCAAAAGGGAAACAATCTCCATCTCATTCATAACTTCGGTGTGTTGGCATAGATAAGCAATTTCTACAAGAACAAATCTATCTGGAAACACATTGCATCCGGCAAAAAGGGGTTGATACCAAACATACGACAGCATGTTCGGGACAGCAGATAGAAGAAAAGGAGAGTAAATGTCTGCCAAAAAACTCAGAGATTTTGAGATTATTCTAAGAAATTGTCTGGAAAAAAGGTGGAGATTTCTGGGCTCCAAAAGTTGAAGACTTGCGAGACAAATTTCAGAAGTTTTTAGATGAATTTGATAAACTTTCTAGAAAAAGGAAATGTTTGAGCTCCAAACTTTGAAAATTGTGAGAAAAAAATCTGAAATTTTCAGATTAACCTAAGAATTGTTCTAGAAAAAAATAATTCTGAACTCGAAAAGTAAAACATTTGTGAGAAGAGAAATCTGAAATCCTGAAATTAATTTGAAAAGTTTCTGTAAAAAACAAGAAAATGTGAGCTCAAAATGTTTAAAATTTGCAAGAAGAAACTCAGAAATTTTGAGAATAATTAATGATTAATCTCACAAATTTGTCTGACATACTTTTGACTTTTGGAGCTCAAACATTTCTTTGTTTTCTCTTGAAACCTTTTAATCAAACAATATATTTCTGACATAGAAAAGTCTAAAATGTTCACTTTTAAATTAATCTCAGAAATTTTCTGGACATGTTTGACTTTTGAACTTTTTTTTCTTGAAAATTTCTCTGATTAATTTCAAAATATCTGAGTTCTTTGATGGAAATGTTCTCCTTTTTTTCATTTCCTGGCCCAAATATGGCGTCGTACAAACAGCAGCAATTAAACGTAGTTTCACTTGCTTAGTATTGCTGAGGACGACCACTTGGACACTGAACAGTGCAGGTGCTTTAAATGTTACAGTTAGCATATTCTATCTCTTGTCAACACAAAGTGACCACCCCATCACAGCATTAAACATTAAACAGGACCCATGCAATGAAACACACACACCCTAAACCTAATTCAACATTTGGTGCCACAGATGCATAACTTAAATTTCAATAATTGTAAAAGCTAAGTGTAACGTTTAAAACACCCAAAGTTTGTGACAATGACCAGACGTGTGCTGTGTAGCCTGTGCAGTTGAAAATAAACCAATTTAACAATGTCTCTGTGGTATTTTGTGAGCTAACATTAGAGTAATTACGTTGATATTTTTGGAAAAATCACTATTCTGTGGATTAGAAGAGAGCAGAGTTGTCACTATGAGGCTCAGTAAAGCTACAGTCTGTTAGCGTGAAATAAAAACTGGATCAGAAATCAGAGGAAGTGTTTGACTGCAGGAAATAATGTGACCTGGTTTAACAACTCAAAAACCTTTTGGTAATCACTGAGAATCTGCAATAAAAGGATTTGCAGGTTTTACAGAGTGATTGTACGCAGAAGTAGAGAGCAGAAAACTTGATTTGAATGAAACAAAAACATGTAAACAAATGTAAACCATTTATATCCACCTGTGGATTTAATACTCCTACTGTTTTATACAAATGTGTAAAATATTTATTTTATGGGTTGAACAAAAAAAACAAAAAAAAAACTGTTGACTTTTTTAATCAGGTCCAACATTTAATATTGGTGAAAAATGTGCTGCCGCTAATTTTCTTTTTCCAAAAAATACCCAACAAAAAGTATTTTCAGACCTCACTTTGACTTTGAAGATAACCAGTAAATTTAGTTACAGTACTTTATAATTATATCTCGTTTACATTCCCTTACTTTGCTCTTCATAGGCAACAAATTAGTTCAATGAAAGTTTTATATTTGCTTCAGTTTGGAAAACTGTACGACTGTATTATTTGGCCTTTATAAATGACTTTAAAAAATATGTCCAATATTTATTTTTGGTGACTTGAGAAATCATTAACACCAATAAATACGCCTAGTGTAAAAGTTTTAAAAGTTTTTACAAGGTGAATTACTGAGATTCAGGTTGGTTAGTTTATAAGTTTTAGCCAAAGACAAGCAAATTTTTATTCTTCTTTTATGGTCATTATGCTAAGCTAACAATAATCATATTTGTTCTGTGGTGTAACTTTTACATTTCCAGCAATTGAGAAATTTATATCAATATTTTATTGTATTATTATGACCATATGTCTTGTTTAAATGATGTAATTTAGTATTGGTAAGATCAGAAATGACGGTGTGGGGCTGTTTTGAAATTTACACCAATTTAAAAAAACATTAAAAATAAATACTTTGTTCTCTTCCTAACTTGTTTTTTAAGTCTTTTTTTCTCTTTTGAAACAGGTCTAATGTTAGCATTGCTGACAGATGAGAAACTGCTGCTAACCTCCCAGTCCAAAGGCTAAATCCTGACAAAGGAACATTTCCTTGGCTGATTTTAAGTTTTGTAGATAGATATAGGTATTTAGTTTTTTTCTTAAAACGGCATCATTTCAAGTCGATATTTATGTTTTTTTCTACTGGCTCCAAAGTTTAGCATTGGAGATGTATGAAAAATAGAAAATAAAACAAGCTAATTGTTCTTCATCTATTGGTAAAAACACTTCAGAATAAATAACTCCACAGCTCATTTTGTAAGTTATAAACATTAAATTAGGATATTGTATTTCAGGAATTGCATGGATTTAATTTGGTCAACTCTGTAGGTTTCTGAAAGCCTAGTTTATTTTTCTGGTTTTCATGCTAAACTAATGCTAACAACTGTAGCATCATAGTGGCCAGAGTTTGCAACATATAAATTAAATAGTTTTTAAAATTGTGGAATATGGATAGTAATATTTTTGTTGTTTTTTGTAGATTTCTGGATATCATTCTTATTTTTATTCTGTTTTGATAAAAGAAGTTGAATTAATATACGAAAACGGCTAACTTTACTCTGTCCAAGGATAAAAATACCTATGGGATGCATCATCATTAACAACGCACTACTGTGGTAATTTGAAATATTTTTGAAGGGGTATCGGTGATATCTGTATGATATATACTTATATATTTCAGAAAAATCAAAACTTTTACTAGTCTTAATGCTAACGAGTGAAAACAATTTCCTCCTATTTAAAAAATCATACTCCTAACAAAACCTGTATTTAAAAAAATCCTTCCGTAGCATTTTATCTGGCAGTTTCCAGTAGAGCAGCAATTTTCAGAACATATTTATTTATATGCAGTGATTTTATGAGCTGGAAACTCAAGGAAATGGAAGAGTTGGTTATGCTCACCGTTTTAACCAGGTCTCTGTTTTAATGTGGAAATGATGCATGCCTCCAAAAAACTAAAACTAAAATAAATTATAAATAAATAAATGAGCTCTTGCATGACAAAAGCTGCAAGTTTCAGAAATGAAGAGTTAACAAAGGCCTTTACTACCAGAAAATGTGCTGTCATTGAATTTATACTATGGAATGTTTTCATATTTCTTTGTGTACCCAGGTAAGTAATAGTGTTCTCTATATAGATTCATTATATTTTCCTGCAGTCATAAAACATTACAGAAAAGTTGAAGCATCACACAAATACACAGACATTTAACACAACAAGGGGGCATTCACTACATGTATTTCTTTTTTAAATACCAGTAGGCAAAGTAGCCCATCCCACCCAGAGAGCCCATGAGAAACGAGGCCCCGAAGAAAGATGGCGGCTTCTTTTTTACCATTCGGAAGGCGTTGGGTAGGACTGCTGACAGGAGAGTCGTGTGGATGTCGCCCAACACCTTTCGAAAAGCGTAGCGTTTTTGGACACGCAAGAAAAAGGACTGCAGGTTGGGCCGGCTGCCGTCCTCCCAGTATTTCCTAGAAAGTCCCAAGAACTTGAGCCTGTGCAACAAGGCTCCAAGGCAGATATCAGCTAGCGTAAATTCAGGTCCACAAAGCCACAACTCACACTTCTGACCTGTGAGATAAACAGCGACAATAAGATCAACAGTTTTAGCTTGTTTTTTTTTTGTTTTATTTTGAGTTATCACTTGAAAACTACCTTGATACTCTAGTTTTCTTTTCTCAAGTTCAGCCTCCACTTGGTCCAGAACCATGGCTAACTCCCCCAGGATTTTCTTCAAGTAGTTCACATTGTCATGGTCCAAGATTTTCGCCTGGAAATCATTAATTACAGTTCATTAGTATGTTTTAAAATGTTTGTAGAATCGCTTCAGTCAGTATAAAGCTCTATTTTGTGCACACATACAAAACATACACATATTTTTCACAATTAATTAACTACTGTATGTTTTCTATTGTTCCCATAAAACTGATACATTTCAGAATGAGTTTTTTATGAATCAACCATATTTGTGAATTTTTCCCAAATGATTATAAAGATATTTTACTTACAACAGGACCAAAGTTGGTTCAAATCAAATTTGTAGTAGTAGATTATTACAACAGATCAGCCCAAAACACTGCAAAAACATAAAATCTTACCAAATATTTTTATTTAGTTCTATGCAAATGTTGGAGTACAAAAAAAACTAACTCCCGAACAGCTTTTTAGTTAGATGTAAGAGCTTATTTTAAGTCAGTCATTTCTTAATATTGATGAAAAATGATAGTTAATCTGGCAGATTATTAATTTATAAAGTGAAAAAAATTTTGTAAATTATTACTTTTTCATGAATATTAAGGAATTGTTGACTTAAAACAAATGCCTATATTTTTGCTGAAAGGTTACTTATGAATTAGTTTGTCTTGTTTCAAACGCAGTAAACTATTTTTACTTACATAAACTAAGATTTTATGTTTTTGCAGTGAAACTCAACTGGAACATTTTTAGGGATGTGAATAATTTAATTTACTACAGTTAAGCTTCTCTTCATCCCTCCATTCAGGGACTGCATAAATAAAACTTCATATAAACTGCATTTTATTGTATCTGCCATTGTGTTTTTATATGTGAATGTCTCTTTCTACTCTATTTTATAGATATAATAGAGGGAACTGCTTGTCGATTCTGCGTTTGCTGAAGACGGAGGCTAAAAATGACAGTAAACTGAACTGAAGAAGACTTGGTTTGTTAAAAACTCACCATTAGCTTTTTCTGCTTGGACAAATGAGGTTCTGTCAGCTGAGGCTCTTCATGGTCCAGTTTCATCAGCTCAGTCGCAGCATTAGCCAAGTGTCCTGAAGTTACACACATCAAGTGTTTTTGCATTATTTTATTGAATACAGGAGAAAATTTATCAAGTGGTAATATATAATATCATTTAAAGTATTTTAAACATTATAAATAATCAGTGGAGATATTTGTTCTTACCCTTTTGGATGAAAATAAGGCCCCCTTTCAAATATTCAATTAATATTTTGGTTTTTA
Source organism: Poeciliopsis paucimaculata (assembly GCA_903067055.1). Classification (NCBI taxonomy): domain Eukaryota; kingdom Metazoa; phylum Chordata; class Actinopteri; order Cyprinodontiformes; family Poeciliidae; genus Poeciliopsis; species Poeciliopsis paucimaculata. The sequence continues at coordinate 5,721 of CAEGAD010039281.1, read as the reverse complement.
TTTTTAAAAAATAAAGTAACTAACCCACAAATACACTCTATTTGCTGATAAACTAAATAAGTTATTTAGGGTTCCATATTTATGTTTCTGTCTGAATTTTGACATTATTATGTAAATTTGTTTAGTTCCATATGATTTTGTCTAAAAACCATCTCAGTGCTGCCCCCTTTGGTTAAATGGGGCATAAGCAGTTAAATTCTCCTAGAGCTTTGTCAAAATCTAGCAAATTGTATTTTATTTTTTATATATATATAAAGTTACTATAGGGTTTGGAATATAGCCACAAAGTATATAAGTAAGCAACAGTACTTCTTTCGCCATACCCTGTCCACTCATCCCCGCACTTGGCCACGCCCCCTAGTGTGTCTAGGCTCCGCCCATTTTGGGCGTTACAATTCAACATACATTTATATCTGAAAAAGAATTGGGTAGCAATAAACATTAATCTTGTTTTATTTATTTAACAAAAGAAACAATATTAATAATAAATACATTTTATTTACATGGTGCTTTTCTAAAAACTTTACAAGAATCAAGCAAAATTACAAACAGAGCAGCTAAGTAATTAACCAACCTGAAACTGCAAGTTACTCAACAAGTTGTTGCTAGGTAACCGAAGTTGAGGGTGGGAGGGACTGGAAATTGCTTGTTGCCCTGTAACTTGTTGCTAGGTAACCAAAGAGAGGGCGGTTCTGGATCAGAGTTCATTGAATAGTCTATATATTGAATATTTCATCATATATCTATTGCGACATATATTGTTATTGATTTATTGTCCAGCCATAGCCATAACTGAAACAGCTTTAATTCATTAAAAGCTGCTTTGAAGTATCTTGTAAACTCTACAACCCAAACTTTGTCCTTTCCTCCTGTAAGAACCACAGAGTTATGCAGATTCATGCCTGGCGTCACTTACTACGTATTTCTGCGGTGGCGTACTTTGGGATCATAGAGTCGGTGGTGAGCTCTGGATGGAGGATGCAGCCGTGCGTGTAAGCATCCATGGGCAGGCCGTCCAGCAGGTGGCGGTACTGCTGCACGCGGTCGTAGAGAGGCGAGTCGGGGTCAGGAATCAACTGAGCCACCGCCTCTGTAGGAGGGAGACAGAAACGCAACAGGAAGGTAGCATTTCTCACGTTCAATGGATCCAAAAACGAATCGAGATATTTTCCAAAACTCCTAAGCAACTGTCTGCAAAATTACCAAAATATCTCTGCTGGACAGGGAAAACAATTCTTACGAACTGCAAAAACGGAACAAAAAATAAATTTAGCCCTGGAATGTTTGAATTAATTTTGTTTCTCCCCTTTTAGCATTAGCATTGACCATCCTCCTGGCTCTGATTAGTTGTTTTTGACCAGGAGTGGTGCGTTTTCTTACTGTTTTACTTCTCAGTTTTAACAAATATGTAAAAACAACCATATATTTTTTATAAAATACTACATTTTAAAATTTGGAGACATATCCTGTAGTTTGATGAAACTGAAATGTTTCATTTTAATCAAATTTTGATGAAAAGTTGAAGAAATTAAGCCAAAGAACACTATCAAACCTGTGAGGAGCGACAGTGATCTGCAGCTGAAATGCAGCATTGACAGTTAATGACTGAACAGCAGCGTTGCTTACCAGACGCTTGCAGGGACAGCCTCTCTGACCCAACAGAAACGATCAGACAGCTGCTTTCAGCCGCTGGAGAAGCTCCCAAAAGGGGGAGCAGAGCTGCACTTGGCAACGCACCAGAATGCTGAGTAATCAGTCTGTAGATGTGCAGACCATGCAGCGATCCTGAAGGTCTTCTTCTGCACTGTCATGCAAATGTAACAGCAATAGAACAAAGAACTTCACAACTGTTTTATACACAAGATAGAAGAGGCTAAACTTTAGTTTTTGTTTTTTACCATTTGGCTAAAATGTTTTTGCAGCCTCAGCAGCTGCGTTTTCATCGACTGTATCATTTGATGGATATAGAAAATAATAAAAAAGACTTTTAAAAACCAAGTTAACATGAATACTAATTTATTGGATGACATAACAAATGTAAGAAAGGAGGGTGTAAAAATAAGTTCATACTTTTCCCCACTTCTTTGAACGTGTAAATATACTTTACTACTGTTCTTTAATTTGATTTGCTTTTTGATTTAAGTTTATTTTGTTTGAATATAACCTAGTTTATTTTTTTGTTACACTACGTTCAATAAAGACAAATCAAATCAACAACCGGATGCTGCTACTGATGGAAATGCCGAAGAAGACAACAGGAAGTTGTAGGAAGGAGACGCTGTAGCGTGTTTTTTAATTACTTATTCACATGTCATTTTAATTGTGTTCCTTATTTAATGGAAACACCACAACAGCAAATGTGTTTTTTTAATATCGACAAAGTTTTGCATACATTTGTAACGTAAACGCAGCTGCTGTTTCAGCAACGCTACAGTCTACACTGTAGTCGTTTTGCTTTCTGCTAGCATGCACTGCTACGACTTTGTCAGGTTACACATTATTATACAAGTTGTAAATTCAAACAAAACATGAAAAAATGTAAATATATTCAACTGATATGGAGGAAAAAACATTAAATCAACTTTTCTCCTAATATATAATATAATACTGTATATACTCTGTTCCACTCCTGTGATAAACCGGCAAAGAGTTAAGAATAAAATAGAATAAATAGAATATTAATCCCACAGTGGAGAAAGTCGCTTGTTACAGCAACACAGTAGCAAAATTTACCCAATTAAATGTAAAAATATGTGACAATAATATAAACGGTATATTAATAAAGTACCTACATACAAAGTTAAATAAGAATTAAATAGGAGCCTGAAGAACTGTGAGAATTTCATCAGATCTGGTCATAATATTTTAGTCTACTTGCTGTTGTCAGACATTACCACACAGTTCTAGTCTAGTTTGAGAAGCTTTTTTTTGGCTTTTTCTATTTTATCAAGTTATTTTTGTCTTGTTAAATTTTGTTAGACGATCTGAAACTTTTAAAGGTGATTAGAAGAATAAAAACTGAAGAAAGATGTAAGCAGGGAAATCCTTCTCACAGCGCTGTATGTGCAACGTAGTTTAAAAGATAAAAGAGATGATATATTTATTTTCTCTGAGGCACCTGAGGCCATCTGCAGCTCTTATTAGGCATCTGAACGCAGAGAAAAAACACGCCCGCAAGTCATATATCCCAGACTGAATTCTGGGTAAAAGCTTGTCCAGCAGGATGTCTGGTTTTACAGCATTAAGGGTTTTTTTTTCAATACTTTATAGATTACATAAAGACATCCATGTCTCTGGTTTTGCTGTAAATGCTGGGGTTGTGCAGAATTGGTTTAAAATGTAGGAGTGTGGAAGGGAAAGAGGTTTCAGCTGCTGCGTTTTGTTTCAGAGGAAGCAGAAAGTCTGGTCATCTGCTGCTTTCAATAGAGACCATTTGTGTTATATAACATCTCGCTGAGATTACTAAACCAACACTGGAGTTACTGTGTAACACTATACACTAAATCCTGTGTGTTTTGTTGCAGTGGATTACAGGATTATATATATATATATATATAAATATATAACTTTAAAACTCAACAATAAACTAAGTATTCAATATTTTAACAAAGCGATAAAGTACCGGTAGTCTGATTTTTATAGTAACAATATCTCCAAATCATACAAAAAGTAAGGACTCTTATGAAAAGAAAGGAAAAAAAATTAAAAGTTTAATTGTTTTAAATTTTCTTGCTGTTCTTAAAGGGGACATATTGCACAAAAGTCACTTTTTTGTACTTCCATTTGGATTTCTACTGCTTCTAAAAAAGACAAACAGGAGCTTGGAAAACTGACCCAGTCTGTTTTTTTTGGCAATAAGTTCATGTTTTTTTGATGTCTGAAAATTAGCCGTTTCAAAAACCTCCAGAATGTAACGTCACAAATCCGCAGCTACTGCCCGTTACCTAGCAACCCCAGTGGTGCTCTGCCGTTACCTAGCAACCCCGGAGCTCAGCAACCCATGCTAACCCAGTTATTTGAAAAATACACCAGTAGTATTGTTCTTAGGGGCTTATCTGATGTCACAGTATTTTTTTTTACCTGCAAGAGTCGTCTACAGTAGGAGGAGGGACAGGGTCGATTGGCATGTTTTTTTGTCTGTCAGCCATGTTGGATTTAACAAAAATAATTTCTCACATTTGCAGCTGATGGCCAGTAGTTGATAGTGTATTTTATGATGCATTAGTGTCCACTTCACGGGTCTGTGTGCATTTATAACATAAAAATTCATGAGAAGCACAAGAAAATGGCGTTTAGATAGCTGTCCACTGTAATGATCACTATGCATGAAAGAGTTAAAATCTAATTGAAAACAAAAATGCAGGAGTCTCCACTTTTGCTTTTCAAAGATGTACGGCTGTTTGCAGCCGTTTTAAGTAAGTCAGAGTGGCCAGCAGCAACTTATTTGGAATTAAAGTGACAAGAGGTCTTAAAACATCTCATATATAAAAATTATTTTGTGCAAAAAATATAAGACTGGTCCTAACCTGCTCAAGGCAGCCTAACAGGTCACCTTTAACAAAAACAATATCTTTCTTCAACACCATTTCGATAAGGTTAATGAATGGTAAATGCCCTCTATCTTCTGTATAAGTAGCTGTTGCTGCTTTTCACCTTCAGTATTTGTTTATTTTGGTCACAATATTTACTAATAGCTTCAAGATACAAAAATTAATCTTCTATTTTCGAAACCACCTCCAGATTCCTCCCTGGGAAACATTCCAGTTTTTTTTTTTTCTAATCTAATAATCCAAGACGGTTTTGGTGACATTGGAGCAAAGACGCAGCAGTGACTTCATACTGACACTCCATATAAGGACGACAGGCGGCCTTGGAATGTCTTCCAGTTGTCCCTGTTAGTCCAAATGAACAATGTATGAACAGAACCAGCAGCTGCACTGAAATTATGCACAAACTTCCTGCTGTTTTACTGAAGGATTTTCAGCTTCTGGGAATCCTTTGATAAAAAACAACAGCAACAAATGCACAGTCATTACTGTTTCTAATGCAAATTATCAAGATGTTTAGCTTTTATTAATAATAAATTGCTTCTCCTGTTGAGTTAATGTCAAAGTTGGCTAGCACAGACTTTAATAAACATATTACTTAAATCAATATTTGAATAAACACTTCCAGATATGCATATGTGTTTGTTTTTTTAATGTTTAGTTTGGAGTCCTTCACCGTAAATTTAACCGATATGCAGGGTTTTTTATAGTTAATGTTGCTGGATCAGGGGTCACAAACTATCATATTTTATAGGAAAAAAAAATAATAACTAAAGTATTTTAGGTCTAGTTTCCACTACAAATCTCTTAGTACACTTGAAATAAGACAAACCTAATTTACAAGTAAATTTTTAACAAGATAGAGGAGCTTGTTTTGAATAAATAATTTCTAAATATTGATGAAAAAGTACCTGTTCCACTGACAGATTATTTCACTTTTAAAAAACATGAACTCTTACAAAGTATCTTAAAAAAGAAAACAATGAACATAATCATTACTGGCTTTTAATGCAATTTTTCTCATAGGTATCTGGTAATGAATTGCTTCTCCTATTGAGCTAATGTGCGATAGTTGGCTAACACAGACAAGCCCCATATTATTCATTTTTATATTGCAAAGAAAAAGATTTATGAAAGATAGCGATTGTAATTTGAGAGAATCAGAGATTATATA
>CAEGAD010039277.1:0-100696 GCA_903067055.1 Poeciliopsis paucimaculata | reverse complement strand
ATTTTATTTTTGTTTTTGGTTGTTTTGTTTATCAGTTCCAGCGTTCTTTTGAAAATAAAGTGTATCCATCTTTGGCATGCATTTTTACATCATTTCCATTAAATCAGTGTAAAAAGGTCTTCAAACAATATTATCGTTTATCGCAATAATTTTTGAGACAATTAATCGCTCAGGAAAATTTGGTATCGTGACAGGCCTAGTGTGGAATTCCAACTTTTTTTTTTTTTTCTCATTGAGACACTGAGCTGCTGTTTTGAATCGGTGCCTGTCTGCCTGTAGCATCTTGCTTGTGTGAAGGCTTCAGCCAGCTACAATGAGATCATTGTTCAGATTAGACAACAAGGGCTGCACAGGTGTAATGACAGCAGCACAGAGACATGCCCCGTCCCACAGACACAATAATGTAGCTCATTGTTTGTATGATCTGTGGTGTGGAAATTAACTCCAGAGAGAGGTCTCTGTCCGTCAACGTCTCCATTATTTTCCCCAAGATGGGCACACAGCAAGAAACTTCCTGTCAATTTAATGTCATGAAATTGTAAATATGTGGACAATAGTGAAGATAAGAACATTTCAAAAGAAGTATGCATCTGCCTCAGCCGCAGTCTGCAGTAAGTCTCTTCTCAGTCTTTGCTTTTATTTGATCACCTCAGCTGTAATTATTACCAGCAGCATTTGAGCTGCAGGCGAAGCGGCATGTGTTCTGAACTCATCCTGTGGTGACCTGTACGGTCACTGCAGGCTATTTTACATTGGTGTTGTAAGATGCTTAGGTTTAGGGAAAAGAAAAAAGTCAATTTCTTAAATTTAAAGATTTGTTCTGGGCAATATTACAGGAAAACAAAAACTGCTGTTTAAGCAGGGTGACTTCTTCTGAACACTTCTCTCTTTCAGGGTTGTTCCCTCTGTCCACTCCAATATAAAATGACACTGGGGCATTTAAGTTTACCTGAGGAAAGGTGACTCTGGTGCCCACATCTGTTTTGTCTTGTACTATATGAGTAATACTATTTTGAAATGTTCAGAGTCTGTCAAAGCTTTTAACTTGACTGAGGTTTCCCCTCAGTCGAGATATAAAGTCTCTGTTATCACCCTGTTGGGGCCGTTTTATGGACTCCTGTTGGACGGACCCGTCTGCTACTTGTTATAGAGCTTATTAGCTCTGAATATGCCCGGAGAGTCGTGTTCGTCTGTGTTTCAGTGACGAGCAGTGCTACCACACTGCACATTTTAATCTGTATATTCATTCACTTTCATTCTCACAAACTGAAAAACTCGAATTGAATTGCCACTGAAGTGCACTGTAACTTTTCCGACCCGTAGCCTGCTGCTAAAGATTCACTGTGTGTAACTCTTACTTGAGGTCTAAATTACCAGTGTGGCCTCAGCCTGTGGCTACACTTTGACCAATGTGGCGCTTAATAATTCATCAGCTGTTATTAACAGCAGACTGCAGAGCAGAACTTAATCAGCTCCACTCTGCTGCAGAGAGGGACTCCGGCAGTAAATTCACTGACAGCTTTGAGATGTTCTGCTGCTTTATCACAACCAGAGGATAGAGCTGGACTTTGATGACAGGGCTCTGCTTGCGTGGTCAGAGCTGCTGCAGGTGGCTGACTGATGGTCCATCATGTCAGAAACACATATTACCATTAGAGCTGTAACAATTCATTGAATGATTCCAGGACCTCAATTTTTAAAATGATCTCCCTTGCGGCTTTGTTATATTTGTTAAAGGTTTTATTTTACTATTTACTGTGTTTTGGATGGATGATTATTTGTGTTGCATAATGCTCTCACTTCTACCAATGAGCTTTTGACTAATGCTAAGTGCTACTAGCAGCTAAGGAGGGAAGTGGTGAGCGACAGAAGCACAGCCAGGAAAGAAACTAAAAGTATCTAAAGTGAGAGATCCCTTTAAACTAAATTATAAAGATAGCACAGCCCAGTGTGTGTGCTGCACAACAGAATTGACATTTTCACAATAAAACACGTCCTCGATTCTCTGTCCTTGAACACCTCAGGAGGAAGCATCCACTACATACATGAAGCCTGTTCATGGCAGCTAACAGGTGACGTTTTTGTTCCCTTATCAAAAGAGTCCAACTTTTTTCTGGGATTATTAGAACCGAACATGACATGTTGTACAGTTTGGCTAACATCATTTGACCAATGAGGCTAAAAGTGATGTTTGATTTGTATTGCATTTTAAACAATAAAATGTTTTCTTAAAAAAAGGTTTAGAATTTTTATTAGAATTTTTCTCACAGATGGGGAAACATTTGTAACTCTCCCGCAGTCTTAAGAGACGGGTCATTTGAGCCCCTCAAACTTCTACTCTGTACACTGTCTGACAGATTTCATTGACACCACGTGTGCTTTTACGAGGCTTTCTTTGTGTGGTTTCCGGAACTGACAGTCTGATGGGACAACCACGGCATATTATAACATGGGAAAAATATCTTGCTACAAGTGAAATAATCTGCCAATGGAAGTAGTACTTTTTCATTAATATTAAGGAATTATTGACTTAAAACAAGCTCCTATATATTGCTGAAAAGTTACTGATAAGTTTGTCTTGTCTTATTTCAAACGTACTAAGATATTTGCACTAGAAATTAGATCAAAAATACTCGATAAGATTTTGTTCTTGCTGTATATTTGATGGTTGATCCAGTTATGCAGTAGAGCTCTGAGTTCAATCTATGAACCTAGAGATCTTGTTATATCACATAGATCTGTATAAACTTTCGGTGTCCATCTGTGACATTGAAGTGGCAGATGTGACAGATGGATTATGAGCAGCTCACAGTTTGGTTTATTAATCTCTGAAATCATCTGATTTCACACTTAAGTTAGTCTGATCTAACAAGATCAACGTAGTGCATAACCTGATTAAAAGTCATGCTAGGATTTTTCTCAGCAGTTGTACCATGTGTCTGTGTTTGGTCTTTTAGAAGTGTTGTGTGGGAAGTAGTGTTTTTTGTGGGGGGTTTTTTACAGTGTGTGGCATTTGAGCCACCTGTACCCGGCTGCCTCCTGCAGTGTTGCAAGCTGAAATGGCATCAAGCCTAATGGGAGAAATGCTCACTTCTCCCCGCTCTCATCCCATGTTCTTCACTCATCCAGTCTTCCTCTTATGTGTGTGTGTGGATTTATTGTCCATTTCTAATCCCTATTAACCACCATGGTGATTGTGTTTGCAGTTGGTTTCGTTCTTCTTTTTTCCCCCTGTCCTACCCGCATCTTCCTCCTCTCGTCCCTCGCATCATCTGTTCTGTGAAAAGAGTCAGCAGCTTATTACAGGTGCCTAACGCCGCTCTTTCATCCTTCTCTGTCAATGTCTCGCTCTAATTGGTTGTAATGGCTTCCGATGTGTGTGTGTGTGTGCATGTGTGTGTGTGTTTGTTCTTGTTTAGACAGCTTTTGACTGTGTGCTTAACCAAAGTGTGACAAACTTCTCCAGCCACAGACCTTCCATCCATCACAGCTTGGTTCCCGGGACACTCTCTGCCTCAGCCTGCCTGTAAAGATCTGCCTTATTAGTTCTGTCCATTAGTGGGGCAAGTTAATCTCACAAACTCACCGGTCGCTGATCGATCACATCACATGTACTTCCATCTCCAGTTTGTGCTTTACTTATTTGTACTGAGCGTAATGAGATGATAAATAAAGCTGTGCATATTTGCCAACAAGCTGCATTCAAGGCTTTATTTTAACAGCATTAATGAACGATGGCGTATTAGGGCTGTTGGAGATAAAAAAATAGAGTAAATATAGAGTAAGTCCCCCGAAAAACTCAGCAATTTTGAGATTGATCTCAGAAATTTTGCACAAAAAACAAGAACATTTCTGAGCTCCAAAAGTCAAAACATTTTCTAGAAAACATCTCAGTAAAATGGAGGTTGGTCTCAGAAATTTCTAGATGGAAAAAACTTCCAAAGAGTTGAAAATTATTTACTTTTGAGCTTCAGTAATGTCCAAGTTTTTCTGGAACATTTCTGAAGTTAATCTCCAAATTTCTGAGTTGTTTAGCAGAAATATGCTTCTTTGATGTTGCGTTTGCTCTCTTTCCGGAAAGGTGTGTTTTTGCTGTATTGTTTCCTCTAAATTCAGTGACATGTCATCCCCAGCTTGCTTTATCCCAGCTGATTTCATGCCTGTCAAGCCAGCTGTCCGAGGGGAAATATAAAAAAGGCTTTTATTTCAGCACTTATTGTAATTACATCTTCCCATGAATAAGTTAACAGCCTTCTGGGTACAAAGTTTGATTCAACGATAAAACAAATGGAAAACATATGCTCAACAAGTGTTTCTTTTTTTTTTTTTTTGTTCAAAACAGCTGCAGAGGAAGCTGCAGTTCATCAGTTTCACTGGAATATTGAACTGAGCTTGTTGGTTTGAAGGAAGTGGTGCTTCTCTTTGAATAAAAGCCAATTAATATGACGGCGGTGGATCAGACATGTTGAAAGATGTCTGAGTTTCAATAAGAAGTAAGGCTGAAGATTTTTAGAGACGAGACCAACATCTTTAGCTGCTGTTTGATTAAAGGAAAGCAGATAGTGTGTGGAGGGAATTTAATAGATTAATGTAATCTAGCTATATTATTAAAGTGTTTGACTGAGAAAGTTTGTCGTGATATTCTACTTTTTAAAAAAGTCAGTTTTTTCAGTAGAGAAGGATATAATATCACATTTACCTTTGCGCCTCTGGTAAAGATGCTCAAACTAAAAAAGTATTTCAACTCCAGTTACTGAGATACACTGACTGAAAAAAATAACTAATACTTTGAAAAAAATCTGTTACCTTTTTGTACATGTATTTAGTAGATGAGAAAAAAAATCTATCTTAATTGTTTTTATAAAATTAACGGTGCCATAATAATACCAGTGTTATCGAGTACTCAGCCCTTTAATATTTCATCAATGTATTTTAATGTATCTTTGACCAGATCCATTAAATGCTGTTTAAACACTTTCCCAGCTGACAATAAGAAAGTCTTCTTGAGGGAAAGAATTGAAGAGTTCACATTGCACCCATTTCAAACTGCTTGCCTATCCAGTTTGTCTCACCTTTATTATTGTAGTGTCAATATGGGACACTAGTTAAAAATGAAAGTACAGTCTGACTGCTTTATATCATTTTTCTCACTTTTTGGCTTTATGGTAGTGGAAATACCTTCACAAAGGTGCCTCATTAATGAAGGCACCTTTGTGCAGAAGGATGGTTTGGTCCTTTGAATTTTTTTTTTTACATACCAAATAAAACAGAAAAAAAACTGTCCAGCTTACAATGTTGACATAAAAGTTGGTACAGTAACCAGGAGGACTTGGTATGAAAGATTTCTGTGTCACTGAAGCCCCTTCTCCATTGTGGAGTCTCGCTCTGGCCGGTTAGTGTCTGACTCAGTTCTAGTCAAGTTCTAGTACGTACTTCATTAGCAGTGTGAGTGAAAATGGGCAGGAATGTGGATTGGCCATGTAGGAGCTGTGGTCGACGCTAACCTTTCATTTTGTGCTTGTACCACTGAGCGGCCAGTTTTTCCAAAATCTCTTGGTATATTTATTGCGAGTTTCCCTGTCTAGCTAACACTGTAAGCTCTCGTCTGCCTCAATTGACAAGAAGGTTTGGACCATGGAATTATGGATTTGCAGTTCTCCATCTACCATAGTTTTGTTGCTGATTGAAAATGGTGGTTGAGGTAAATCCAGAAGCTGATCAATGAATCATGACTGCTGCCAATCAAATCACTTTGGCTTTAATCACTCTTGAGGTGGCTCAAGAGAACTCAAGAACCACGCAGGATCAACAGTTTTGGAAGTTCTGGAAGAACTGATTAAATCCACGCCTGTGGAGAACGGGCTCAAGAGTCTGCAGACTGTATTTTTTTATTTATTTTTTTTCCGTTTAGCGGTAGTGAAATTAGTGATGACTAATATGCTGATAGACCGGTAAGTGCAAATCATCCAAGTTCTTTATCACTCTGTTCGCTGTGTACAGTTGAGTCTGTTGATGGATTATGCTGCACCCTGCCAGCTTAATGTAGCTGATGGAATAGAAATGTAGGGAACCAGGCTTTCAGGGTATTGCTCCCAGATTCAATAAATTAAGAAAATGGTTGAACAAGACTGGACTGAGTCGGCGATGCTGGGAAAAAAGCTCATATAAAGTTTGTTCATCAAATGTTGCGTCTTCCCTTTTTTTTTTGCCACATTTGTTTTGAAACGATTGAAGGAGAGACAGAGAGGGAAGAGCTGGGTGGGTGAATGGTAAATTAGAGAGAGCCTGGCGCTCTGAGAATCACACAGATAAAAAGCAGCTCGAGGGAGTTGGGAGGCAGGAAGGGAGGAGGCAGATGAGAGTATGAGATCAAGTGATAGACAAAGGTATGAAGAGATGTAGTTGAGACGGAGAACAGATGGACAGAAGGCACAAAAAGCTGTGGAAGCAAAGAATCTATCTCCCCAACACACTGGAGCAGATACTGCACCGAGTCGAGCCATCCAGGTCTGCGTGATGCCACCGCGGTGATTTCTCTTCTCTACTGCCTTCACCACTGAGCACCGGAGCAACCTGTGCTGGAAGCGAGAGCCTGTTGCCTGGATACCTGTGCTGTCGCCACGACGGCAAAAAGCCAGGGCTGAAGAAACGCGTGTGTCTTGTGTGAGCTGGCGTCGGTGTCATGGGAAAAACACAGCTGGTTGGCAGTTTGGACGGCTCATTCACACGTCCGCTCCCTGGCTGTTCGCTGACATCGCATGTATGAATGAAGAAGGAATCTCCCTGCTATGGAGGCTTCCAGGAAAGCCTGAGAGAGGGGCCGGGCGTGCGAGGAAGGCGGGGTTAGCTGGCACTCTGGTTGGGAAGATGAAGAAAGCCGATTTGTAGAGAGGAAGGGAACAACCACTTTTAACTGCTGAGTTAAAGAGTGGAGGCATCCAGGTCACAAGACCCAAAGACAGAAACGCTAAGCTGCAGCTACTGGGGGTGCAAACTAAAGTGGTGTTGTCTGGGTCACCTGAGCAGCTACAGGACTGCCTGGAACCATGCAGGTCCAGTCGTCAGCTGCTCTCTCTAAAGCCTCCAGCTTCATCCTCAATCAGAGATGTGTGCTGGCCTCCAAAATGGAAATCCACCGGTACGTACCTACCTCACCCAAGGTTAAGTCCTGAACTCATCATCTCATTCTGTTAGGAAACTTAGCCTTGGGTGTCATAATTCCTGGTGGCTGATATTTGTTAATTTGGTGGAGCATGAACTAGTAGATAGGATTCATAAAACAGGGCTTTGGTGATGCAGTGCCAAGTGTTGTATTACTTTATGTAACACAGATCAACTAGTTGCAGTGATTACTATATCAGTTTTAATGTGCTAAGTTTAACAGAGTTTAAGTTTGTTTTCAATTGAAGAAAATGCTTCCAGTGAGTGATCTTCATTCTGATTATTTTCAATTAAACATTAAGGCTTTTTTCTTAATTGAAAGTCTTAAACCTATAAAAAGTAACCAGAACAGCAGAGATTATTCATGATTTTTTTTCAGATGAAAGTACAGTAATTGCAAACAACAAACTAACCAACCAGGCCTTTAATAAAACAGGCATATGAAATTCATCTGCTACTTTTTGGTGCCAAAAAAAAACCAAACAAAAAAAAAAACTGGTGTGGTATTGCACTTGCAAATAACTGTTTTAACTGGTTGGATATTGTAGTTCAAATCCCATGCATGTAAATTCAACACGTCTGGTGAATTGGTTGAACGTTCAGGGCCCTTGATATCCTCCCTGGATATATAACTTAGTGGCTGAAGTGCTCATAAAGAGTGACAGGGACATTGTGATAAATGGAAAAAACAAATAGCAAGGAAAATGGTTGGTAGTGTTAATTAATTTTATCATCACTGTAATATTCAGTAGTAATATTGCAGTTCCATATTGGATCCTTGTTCATGATAATGAGAGGATATATTTCCTGCCTGACTATCTTAATGTTCCCTCATGCCAGAGGGTGTGGTTAGGAATGAAATAGCTACATCATAAACTTCCATTTTTCAGTGCTAACATCATTTTCGCAGGGAGAAGCTACTTAAATATTGATTCTGCTTGCTGAAATGTCATATCTTAGGTTCACTTGGGAATAGTATTCCTTCAAAGGGATGTTCCTCACTACAGGAGAGAGGAAAACTGTTCAACAAAGTGAGGTTTATCTTGGATATTAAGAAGCTGCCAGAGATTATGTTCTTTAGCTTTTTCTGTTCCGTGAGCTGTTTCTTTGACAAACCTCACAAAAATACATAGTGAAACATTTCTGTCAGCAATAGGCATCAACTCACTGAGTTAGTCCAATATCCACTGGGACATGGTGGTCCACTCCTGACAGCTCCAACTTTTCCCTTAGAAGTCCAAGCTGGACAGAGTTAAAAACACTGGGGGAATTAAAGACCATGATCCTCACATTGCTTTCAGACAATCTGTAATGGATCCAATGAAGACTTCGCTTTGAGGGGAAGATAATTGAGGAACGATCTCTCTAGGGTATTCATTAGATCTGAGGTCAGTGCTGCTGGCCTGTAGCTGCTGATGTCCTTTGGATGCTATGTCTTTGTGCATTGGGAGCGATTTGTCCTTTGGGACCAAATCGCTCCCAAAGGACATATCCAAAAACTACAGAACCAGAACAAGAAAAAGGGAGAAAATGCATTCAGGATGAATCTTATATATGTTTTGACAAGGAAACAAGCATATTTACCTTATTGGATTTAGCTCTGTGGACAGGTGGTTATTACTAGGGGTGCATTCCAAAGGTGTGCTTGCGGCTGGATTTTTCATGTCATTTGTGATATTACTGGGAAACATTTTTCATGCATTTTTCTTTGAGTGATATTTACAGAACATGGTTCACTGTATCCATCTGAGGTTGTCCTTTTCATATTTAACCATTTTAATAAAAGCCGTTGGGATTTTCTGAAAAACTTTTTAAATGGCTGCAGCAACATTCAAGCATTCAAGTTCATCATGGTTGAATCTTTTGCCGGCACTATAAGTCTCCACAATAAGCAAACTATTTTGACTACATTCTGTGGTTTACCCCTTTAATCCCATTTAAAGCCAAAGTAATTCCCAATAGTTAACGTAATTTTTGGACTTGTGTTCTGAATTGACAAGTCAATTGGTGTTTACTTTGTTCCACCCCCAAAAAAGTCTAAGCAAACATATGTTGCCCATTGTCATTTGTTGGACTGTTGAAAATTGATTGGAAAAATGTTACATATTGCCCAACCTTAATGGTTGAAGTTTATGCACATGTTGAAGATCTAGGCCTTCTTCATGGAGAAGTGATGAGCTGTATGACTTCTTGGTGTCTGCAAACGATACATCCAGCATTTTATTATCTCTGGTGTGGCAGGTTACATACTGTGTGAAGTTGGGGAGAGTGGAGGACAGAGAGACGTGGTTAAGGTCTCCAGAGATCAGAAATGGGGTCTGGGGGTTCTGAGTCTGCAGGAGTATATCAAATTAGTAGAGGAGGCCATACAGTTGTCACAATAACTTCACAACTGCGTAAACTTTTGAGGTAGCTAATCCAGCCTTATGCTAGCAGCTCAGTGACCTTACTGTCTCTGATAGATATATGTCCAGAGTTATGCCATCTATCATTCACAAACACAGTTAGACCCCTTTCACTCACTCCTCCTACTCCTCTCCTGTGTTCTGTTCTGGAGTAATTGAAAACCATCCATGTTTGTGTGTGTGTCTGGAGTTAGCATGGTTAGCCACATCTCAGCCAAATGGATCAGGCTGCTTTCCCTGTTGCTTCTCTGATGCTCCTTAAGAGCTGATAACTTTCTTATTGGGAAAAGATTGACAAGATGATGGGTTTGTACTTCTCTGGTTATGATTCCTGATGTGGGGGCAAGTCCCCTGTCTCTTCTCCTCATCAGGTCATTTGGTGGAAGGTGATACAGTGGCACTACTGAGAGCTAGCGGCTGGTCCGTGGTGTAAACTGAGGCATGGGCACTCTTGCTGTCTCAGAACACAAACGCCAATAAAAAGGGAAATGAAATCTATGTTCTGCTTGGCCTGCTAAGCTTCATTGTGTGGAACAGAAACTCACAACAAGTAAATTTAAAAAGAGAAAACTCTGGAGTGAGTGGCAGCTGTGGAAACTGGCTCCCAACTCTTGTGGTGGCGCAAGCAATAGAAGGAATTGGGAATAGATGACAAATTCCCTCAAACGCAACAAGTATCTGACACCACAACACAAATGCATTCCCTCAGTTTATCTTTGAGTTGTCTGTGAATCTGAGCTGTGCAGACCAGCACCGAAACTCAAGGCTCTACCAGACAGCTGATAGCCAAGTGCAATTCAGGGCTACTCCGGCATCAATGTGAGCCCTATCTGAGTGTGAATGAGCTTGCGATTGCACCCTTGTAAAAATAGGCCAGGCCACCAGTGATCACAGTTTATAGTCTAAAACAAAGCAACACCCTGTAAACACTGCTGGATGTGAGTAGTAATTTGTGTGTGTGTCATAATCACTGGGCTAATCACTGACCTTGTTCAGAAACGGTAGGCCTTCCAGGGGAAAAACTGATCTTAATGAATCACTACATAATTATTAGGATGAAGAGGTGAGTTGGGGTTAAATTCTGGTTTAGTTGAACCAAATATTTTTCAGACATTGACCATATGGATAAAAAAACATCACAATGTGAGTGTTTCATATAGGTCTATCAATGATTATTTAAATACTGCCAAACTGGTGATGTTTGGCAGTATTTATTGTTTTATCCAATTTTCACTTCACACAGCTGGGTTTTTTAAAAACTCTTAGAGAGTCAGTATTTTGTATTTTCCAGGCACATAGTGCTTCTTTTTAGCACAATTGAGTAACTCTCACCTTCAGTCATTATAAAAAAAAGTTGGTATAAAATACATATCAAGTATGACTTTAAAAAATATGTGACTTTGTAATTTAGCTCCTTGAAATTGGGCCTCTGTTTAAAAAAATTCCAGCTCTTTTTGACACTGTGCCTTCAGGAAGTCATCACAACATGACTTCTTTATTAACCCTTTAACAATGTTTTTACTAGCGTTTCACTGAGAAGAAGCTTGTATAATGAGCTCAGCAGATACACAGTTCCACCAGGTGTTTAATTGCTGATGATTAGTCAGAAGGAGCTGGGTAAGAGAGTCAGAACACAAAGCTGCTCTGCAAGAAGGAAGCTTTGAAAACTGCAGCTCAGAGAAGGAGCTGCGTCTCGACGGCAGAGCTAGGTTCGCCCAGGCGTTTTGCACAGCTGAATGGTTACCATGGAGATTAAAGGACTTCTCAAACATACATGAAAGAATCAAAGCAACACTTAAGTTATATTTTTGATGATGGATTAACATTATAACATGATGTAAAGCTCAAAAAGTATATAATTAAGCAACCATAAATCACAGTGGTGAAACCTTAAGCTGCTGCTAAGCAAATTACTCAACAGGTTGCTGCTAAGTAACCATAAAATTAGTTTGTTGGTGCCACCAACCTTGCTTAGATGGGTGTGAGAGGTTGAGCAGCCCTTCCTCTGCCTACATCTCCCAGAATGCTGAGCGGTTTTGTATCACAGTTCAGTGAAATGATTGAAAATTCTATGACAAACTCTTGTTTGCAGTGAATTCCTCCAGAGAGAAGCATACGCCATCATTGCTGCCATCGCAGGACCGGCAATGCTTCGGCAGCACAGGATGTGAACATATCTGAATGACAATGAGGTGATAATAGAGTAATAGCCTGGTGACAGGAAAGACAGCAAAAAGCAAGTTTAATCCAGACTGAAACTCTTCACTGTCTACACCCCGTGCACATTCCACTTCCTGGTTTTCCTGTCATCTCTCCTTTTAAACGAGAGAGAATATAGGATTTTTTTTATTTCTATTCGTAACTTTCTCTCTAAATATGAAAACTTGTGCTGTGTCACACTCCTCCCAATGAGTACAGCCAGTTCCTCCTCATATTAAACCTAAACCATCAGCTGTTTGATTCATGATAAGATCAGATGGTCTCATTCAGGAAATGTTCATCTTTTTCCTGAAATGCTTGTTGCAACGGCAACTCAACATCTGAGGTCATGAGTTAGCCAGCAGCCGGCCCACCTGTGGAACCCTCCTCTGGAGAGCTGCCTCTTCAGTCAGCTAATGGATTCTGTGAGTAATTTGCTCAATGCCTAATTGATTCCACGAGGGTTCTGTGTGTCGGAACAAACTACTCCGTAAACAAGGACCATGCTTGAGCTGTCCAGTTAATGGTCCAGGTAATTAGAGGGCAGTGGTGCTTTAAAGCTACATGAGGTGATAAAATAATTTAGGGCAAACAGAACAGCTTTTGTAATGAAGCAGAGGTGAGAAACACCTGGTTTATAAAGGTCAACAGCAGAAGAGTTTCTTATTCCACTTAGCACCACCTGGTTTTGAAATGTAAATAGAAATAAAATAATCAATAACAGTTTTCTTTAATTCTGTTGGTGTACGCTTAAATCTGCCAACTTTTCTTGGTTTCATTACCAGGTCTGTTTTTAATTCATCTGCTTGTTTTTTTGGTTTTCTTTGTTGTTGTTTTTTTAATAAGTTTTCTCTTTCAGTCTGCAGAACACCCAAATGGTTTCGAATTCAGCACCACATTGCTGACAGTTTGGTTGTTTTTCAGAGCTCACACACACTTGCATAATTGAGATAATCAATTATGCTGATATCAGCACAGATATCAGCATAATTTCCTGTTTAAATAAAAACAAAACGTGCTGATGGCTTGTCTAAACCAGGATTGATTTTTTTAGAGCAGGTGAGAATAAACTCTCACCAAGGAAGTTCAGGGTACTGGACTGTCTTCTACTTTTCAATAAATCCATGTCTGTCTCTTCTTCATGCTAACATTTTGAAGTGATAGGCTATTGCTAGCGCAGCCTGATGGAATAATAATCGTGTTCATAGAATATTTCAGTGCTTTTTGAATTAATCATTTGTCTATGAAACTCAGTCGTCCTTCAGAAACTTGCCTCCCTCACTTGAATGTAATTGGATTGAATGATTGCTGCTACATCTGCTGCTGTCTGAGGATCTCAGAGCACAGCGTGGGTCACTTCCTGCAGCAGCCTAAAACAGATAATTGAAACATAACATGGTTGGGGGTCTTTTATTGAATCTGTTTGCTTTCCAAACAGATTTCGGGAATTTATACTACTGTTTCTTTTTTTTCTTTTTTTTTTGCTTGCTAGAAGATATTTTGTTACTGTGCTTTTCATTATGTCTTTTAAATGAAAAAGACATTTAAAAGAAGGAGTTACTTCTCCTGGTGAGAAGTAACTTTAACTTGTGCTCTAAAAGAGAAACAGAATATAACATAAAAACACCTGTGTTGTTAATAGCAAAATGCTCCAACTTGGTATTAGTTGTGGTTTAAAACATGAGTGCTTTTCAAAGATGACAGTTTCTATTGTGTTCCTTTGCCTTGTAATTGAAAAAGTGACAGCCATTTCTCCTTGTTTCTGCATGCCTGTTATAAATCAGCCTAACCAACAGCTCAAATGAATAAAACAAATAGCGCTCATAAATCCATATTAAGATTTTTGGTTTGCTCTGAAAATAACATTTCAAACTACTCCTGCCTCTATTTAGCTGGCTGTGAATAGCCAGTGTGTCTATTTGCAGAACACACACACACCAGTGTGTACCTGTAGGTTTTGTTCGGTTATATATAGCTACTAGCGGTGATGTCTTCTTTGTCACACCTCAGGTGTTCAGGTGTTTTTGCTGCAATCGTGCCACACATCGGGCTTCTCCTGCTCCGTCTTTTTTCCCACCACCATCTTCTAGAGTAGATGACTCATTGCTGGAAGTCCAGGGTCTTTTCTCCTGTCTCCAACATAATGTGCATATGTGCGTGTGTCTGTGTGCTTAACGGTATGAATGATGTGCTGATACATGTAGACACACTGCAAAAATTATGTGGCGCTGTCTGGCCAGAGTGACAGATCAGTCTGGATCCCCTCTGAAAAGGCAGCATGGTCCGACTGCGTAGATGTTTGGTATCGAGGTTAACCACGTTGCTGTGTAGTGGTCTGTTTTCGTCTGCTGGCCACATTGATTGGTTGCACTTAATTTTTTTGTGCTGCTGGTCAATACTATCGACTCCAAGGCTTCACATAAACAAAACCTACAATCAGATTGGAATTTTTCACCTTCTCTAGTTGTTGTGAAGAGAGAGAGAGTAGAAGTGTTTGTCACTCGTCTCTCCAGAGTTTCTGGACACGGCATGCTGAAATGACTAAAATAAAGTTACTTCTCCTGGTGAGTTTCAGGGTGACTTTAGAACAAACCTGAAAGTTTAGTGACTTGGCTAATTGTTAATTGGCATTTTTTATTAACATATGCAGTCTTCATCACTTGAAGTCTGGTTTAACCATTTTGATCATGGTCTATACAACTACCAGAGATGTCCTGGTACATTAGCCTAATTAAAGTTGCGTTCACATCAGCCCTATTTAGTCCACTGTAATCAAACTCTGAAAGTCTGGTTCGTTTGGGAAGGTGTGTATTCACAATTGAACTCTGATCCGGATCAAAAAAGCAATCTCCGGTCTGCCTACAAACCCAGGTCTCTGCTTGGTTGAAGTGAACTCTGGTGTGGTTCGGATACATATGTGGACTGCTCCAAAAGCAGGAAGTAGACCAGGGGGCATTCTGTGAATGAGAAATTGCCCATTGACAACCACTAAATTCTGGTGCCACTCCATTTTGCTTACATTCTGTGAAGAAGAAGGTTGTGCTTATGTCTTGAGAGGTTTCTGTGTCCTTGCCTTCAGTAGTTTTTGGTGCAGGGTTAACTTTGCAACCCCAGTAAAGTCTGACTTGTTTGGACAAAGCCCCGGGTGTATGTTTGCTGATAAAAATGAATTTTTTGATCTTGAGTACAACTTGATGCAAGCTTTATGTTCTTTTATAAAGCTGCCATTCTGCCTGAAGAACTGTGAAATTAACAGCATTTCACTTTTATTATCACTCCTGCAGCCCTTTTTTTGGAGACACTAGAAATCCATCTTGCATGGTAAAGCAGAAAGATGTTCATTTTAACAGAAACCGTAAAGATTAGGGTAGTTGAGGGTTCATCTACACAGAAGTGGACGACTGTAGGACAAACTGTGATCTAGTCCATGTTTCCTATTACAAGTTGATGAGCTTCTGAAATTGTTGAGCTGAATTCAAGTGGACCCTCCTGGGCCCACTTTGGGAAGTCTTCATTAGAGCCATAGCAGACATTGGTCCAACAGCTGTAGGCTGTGACCGAACAGGGATGTTTTCAGCCTCCTGGTCTGACCTTGATCACTTTCATATGGACTGGAAACACTCTGCTCCCCCAACAAGTAACAACTGATTCATGAAGGGAAGAAAGAAAGAGAATCAAAAGGATGTTAGAGGGGGGATGGCTGAGCAAGGTCAGTTAGTGGTACAGAAATCTTTCCAGAGGGGGAAAAAAAAAACACAAGCTGAAAACTACAAACACATGTAGAGAGCAAAGAGAAAGGAAGGATGCAGATGTCTCTTTAGACATCTCCTCTTCTGAACTTGTTTCTCTGTAAAGCCAGCTGCACTCCCTGTTAATCAAACCCAGAGCTAGCCACCAATCTGCCTTTCTTTTCTTTTATGCGTGGGAGTCTCTGTGGATTCCCTTTTCCCAGCTTGGAGAAGATTTCCCATGTTCCATCTTGCACAGCATGACTCGGGTTAGGAGGGTTTCTAATGGGAGTAGCTGAAGATGGCCTTTCAGAGGGGAGCAGGATAAAAAGCATGTGCTGCAGAGTCGCTTTCAA
Source organism: Poeciliopsis paucimaculata (assembly GCA_903067055.1). Taxonomy (NCBI): domain Eukaryota; kingdom Metazoa; phylum Chordata; class Actinopteri; order Cyprinodontiformes; family Poeciliidae; genus Poeciliopsis; species Poeciliopsis paucimaculata. Next base: position 84,847 of record CAEGAD010039277.1, on the reverse strand, counting down.
TCTATTGAAAAAGCTGTTTGTAACAGGGATCGCTATAATTATTTTTTTCAGCGGTTTGTGTGCTCTGAGGGATGATTAAGAATGGAATCAGTAGATTGTACTGGTTGTGGTTGAGTTTAGGCCATAAAGAGTCTTTTAGAGCAGTGTTTCTCAAACTTTTTAAGGCTGATGAGTCACAGACCACCTGACTTGAAATTGCCCCCATGATAACACTTCTTAATATATGATGCAACCTGAAATGAAAATATTAGTCTCTTAACTCACTTACTGTTGTTTTCTTTGTTCATGTTAGTGATAAATGTTTGGTAAATGTGACTAGCCAAGACAAAGCCAGTCACATAATATATTGATTCTGAAAGTGTGGAGTCTAAACTTTCCAATGATGTCAAACACAAATAAATAAAAAAGGCACAACACATCAACACTCAGCAGCTGTGACTTGGCTTCCTCTGATCATACAAGTCATCCTGGAGTTGTTTTCCATCAGTATCTGCAGCTTTTCTTTTGAGTAATCTGGTTTTAAGCCAGTTTTCCTTTATTATTTTTAACACAACCCTTTGGTAAGCTAGCTGTGGCATTGCACTTTGAACTCGCGTCACAGCGAATAAACTGTTGTTTACATGCAGGACCTCACGAACCACTAACTGCAGAAATACAGTGCTTGGTCAGAAACAACTGTATACACTGTATACATCAGGGTGATTGACAGCGCTAAGACCCTCCTCCTGGCTCTGATTGGTTAGTGGACAGAGTGGCGCATTTTATACATATGTATGTGTGTGTATATATATATACATATATATATAATTTTACTTATTTATTTATTTTTGCTTACCTGCCTTTTATCTGTTTTTACACAGTCACTACATGGTGAATTTTTAACAAAAAAATTAAAATTAAAAAATTAAAAGAAACAAAGCAACACTCCGGGGATGTTATTGATGAGGGAATAACATTAGAACATGACGTAAAGCTCAAAAAAGTACATTTTGTGTAAAAGCCTTTGAAGGGGGTTTTAACTCTGTCCCTGCTCTATCATATTCTTGGAATAGCTACATATTCTAAGAATATGTAGCAAGCTGTCATATTCAAGCTGTCATGTTAAGATCTTACAAAGCTTTTATTGCGTTAATCTGACCCCTGATTAGTGGGATAACAGTCTGATAATTTGCCTTACGTGGAAATCATGGGTTTTATTCATCCATGCATTTTTGTCACATGTAAATTTTAGCTGACAATGACTGAAATTTCCTATAGAGCTTATCTTGGTTCAGGCTTTTTATTAATGTAACCCCAACCTTTTTTTTTTTTCTTTCTTAAAGATTGTTAGAAAAGCTTCTCAATTAAGATGATGCATTCAGATTGAGAATGTACTAACGTCATTAATAAACATTTGTGTCTCATCACGTGGAGTGGGACCCATCCCATCTGGTCTGCATAGTGGAGATTGATGCCACTGCTAACTGACGACACTGTGATTTTCCACATGTGCTCCCCTAAGACCGAGCAGAGTCACATAGCTGACGGGACAAAACCCTGAGTCATCATTCATCCCTGCATTGTGCTTGGCAGACCCACTGAATGGGGGGGATTCAGCTGCCCCGTTTTGGTTTGTTCCTATTTTTAGACAACAGTCGTTTGGTTGCATAACTTTGGCCTACCAGCAGCGAAATTAGTCACAATTTCCAGCAGCGGGAGTGACAGGGCGAGTCAGTATAACCAGAGGATGTGTCACAGCGTCCAGTTCTGCATTTTTCTTCTTTCTCTTGGGTTGATTTTGTAGCTGAGTGGTAAGACCTTTCGTTCTCACTGGGCGGGTGGATCAGGTGAGGGTTGTGATCATTCAGCCCTCAGCCCATTTCCTGGTGCTTCATTCATCTCTGCCTCATATGCTGCATCCCAGCAGCACCTCTGCACCCTCCCATACCAGGAGGAAATGACGACATGTTGGCCCCCAGAGCTGCTCAGTTCCTCTTTGAAGTCAGAAACTCTCCTCCAACTCTCCAGCTTCATTAACATTAATGAAGGAGATAAAAATATTCTCAAATCTCATTCTCTGCTCCTACATTTGTACAATCCGCACATTTTTTTTGTGTCTTTGTCACCTTTCTCTGTAAGAGACGGAACCTATTTATGGAATAAATGAAATTAATCAGTAAAACTGGCTATCAACGACTATTTTTATGTTGGAGAATTTTAGTCAGGCTTATAGATGGAGCAGAGAAGAGAGGCTAGAATACATTCTATCTGCTGAATGACTGTAATGACATAAGGAGGGTAAACAAGAGTATTAGTGCAGTCTGTAAATATGTTTTTATAATCAGAGTACCCTCTGTTAGTGACTCCATGGAATCAGAATCTGATCACTTATGACACTGATTGTAGTTTTATTGGATGTGAAAGAGTTTAGTTCCTGAGTTTTCTCTTTTTGTTTTCTCTCTCTAACCCTAACCCTTGCGGACAAACCTCTTTAGATGAAGTTTTCAATTCAATTTCAAATCAAAAAGACTTTATTCATTCTCAAGGAAAATTCAATATTGATGCAAATCATATCATCAAAGTATCCTTAAAAATAATGAAGGACACAAAGGATCTCAGTAGAAGTCAGCCTTCCCACGAAACTGTACAGGCCTCTGACTGTGCTGAATGATCATGTATGCCTCCTTGCTTAATTTTGTTTACAATAATATACAACATTCAGTATGAAGCACACACTCATATTTTAATACAAAGTTAAATATAGTAATTTTGCTAAATTTTCTCCTCCTGTCTCGGACAAAAACCAATAAATAACTGCCCTCCATCAGCTGCTCCTTTAGATTGTTCTCATTAATGTAATCAAATAGAAAGACAAAGACAGACGAGGTCTTGACTCTTTATGCATCTTTTAGATGTTTGAGATTTAAAATACCTTCATGAGCTTTTGTATCATGTTGCTGCTGTTCAGGAAGGAACATTTGCTGCGGTGTTCAGGTTTTGGGACGACAGAAATGTGAGATTTGCAAACGTTTAGGATTGGCTGCCTTTTCTTCGTTTATTTGTTTTTATTTTATTTTTTTACCAAGAGTGAGATGGAATCTTAGAAGTGCTTCTCAGAGGTATTAATAACGTTCCACAAACACCATTGCTAAGAAAGATCAGCATCATATCCAGTCAGGTACTTCAGTTTTCTGTGAAGTGAAACATGACTGAAACATGCATGTTTTAAGATTATTTCAGTCATATGTTGACATGTATCAGGATGTATTTAATTATAGCAAATATTAGTCTTAAAATGAGGGAAAAAATCTACTCTGCTAATCACTCTTTCATTTCCTTGTTTGGTTAGCCTATAGCCACGTTGCAACGGGACATAACACGTGCAAAATCATGTCGTTGTGAACGTATCTATGGTCAAAAAGCCATCACTTAACTTGATGTCTACTTTTTGTGTGTGTGTTGATGTAGTGAACAGAGCATCTGCCAGGCACGGGCTGCTGTCATGGTGTACGACGATGCCAACAAGAAGTGGGTCCCTGCTGGAGGCTCCACAGGCTTCAGCAGAGTCCACATCTATCACCACACAGGCAACAACGCCTTCCGCGTGGTGGGACGTAAGATCCAGGATCATCAGGTAGGGTGGGGTCATGTGACCTAAATGTGACCTAAAAATGTAATTTTCTTTTCTTTTTTTTTCTTTTTTTAAAAAAACATGCATGTTTTATTTGAGGCGGCTCCTTGTGGGATCTGAGGAGTTAACTAAAGTGTTTAAGGACAAGTGCTTCTGCAGAACCCTCAACGAGTCTTCGTGTGTTTACAGTCAGCCTTTTGTTGCCATCTGCTTGTAGAAGTACACAGACAATGTTTCCTCACACTCTTCACACTGCATAGAGTGGAAACAAAGAGTTTCTGGAGGGAAGCTGACAGTGAAGTGAGACATGAGAGCAGCTGAGATAGTTCCCAAAGCAAACCCAGGTTTTTCTAAAGATGCAGACTTTAACTAGGCTGCTTTTGAACTCTCATCCTGAATCCTTTACAAGGACAGTGAGACTGCGCTACAGTCTGCTCACACTGCAGGTGTAACTGACACTGTTCATTACAGCAAATTCCCAGGATCTCCAGGATGTATGGTGTCTGACTCGAATGCTGCAAAATAAAAATGGACGTGGGGTTCCCCAAGGCTCAATCCTTAGACCCCTCTTATTCAATATCTATGTGCTCCCACTAGCCTTCTTGATTCGCTCCAAGCCAGTAGTTGGAAACACGCCTAACTCACTTTTTTCTTTTTTTTTCTTTTTTACAATACTTAAAAAGTTTGTTTAAAATTTCTATGACAACTGAATGGAAACGCATCTAGTTCTATGATATATTATTAGATTTATATTGTGTACCATCTCAAATCAGAAAATACTGCACTGTTGAGGACAAAGTTACATTACAACAAAAATATTTTTGTGTTGATTATGCACAGTATAAAGATACTTCGCTGCCACAGGGCTGATCAAGTTATGTTTTTGCTATTTTTCATGGATTTTCTTGGTCTGTGAAAGTATACTTTTTGGATTACTTTTCTGAATTATTTTATCTCTTCACAAACACTCCATTTCCTCTACACAGCTTTTAAAGCACATCAAAGTTGCTAATTTTTTTGTTTTTCTTTTTGTCTTTTTAGCAAAACTAAATTTAGGATGCAATTTGTTAAGTTTGGCTGTATTGACCCAAGTAAATGATAACCATTTTTACTTGGGTCAGTATTGAAATCACAATTCTTTAAAAAAGAACCTTACTGCTACAAGACTACATGCTGCACCGTCATGCAGCATGCAGGCTGATTTAATTTCTTTGATAAATATCTTACCATACTGGAATTTTCATATGCTGTATTGTTTGCAATACTCCACCTCTTAAAATCTATGATTAAGCTATCATTTCAGCCAGCCTGGCCCATTGCTATTCATTTCTTCCAGCTTTACAAAGTGACTTCATTCATCAGTGTGGTGATAAAAACTTTAGCAGTAAATACAGACAGGCGTAAGCTCCTGGGAAGAACCACATATGTGGGCAGGTGATCACTTTTACGGCTCAGTGTAGTAATGATTGTATTCAACTGCAGGCACGCACATTCCTTCACTCTGCTGCTATTGGAGTATTCCACAATCATCATTTGTAATCAAAGTGCATAACAGCTCTCAAGTGTTTATCATTAAAACCTTACAGTGCATAAAATATAGGGCTCCAGCTAATGATTATTTTAGTAATCAGTTATTCTGACTGATTACTAAAATCATAAATGTGTCATAAAAAGACACATTCTGACCACAATTTAACCGCTAAAGCTTCTTTAATGCTATACTACAATTACAAAAAATGTTAATAATTTAATTATTATTAAATTAGCATAAATTAGTAGCATAGCACTTTAGTGAACACCTGATCATTTGTAACAAAGAATACATCTTAACCTAAATAATACAAATAAAACCACTGTGGAAAAACTCAGAACTTTCTGTCTAACACCTCAGGGACGATCTGTTTATTTTTCTCAATTAACCAAATAATAATTGAAATACACCAATTCTGATACGGCCGAAAAACCCACCTCATCCTGGTGCCTGAACTTTTATTAAAAACATTTTTTCTTTTTTAAATTGTGCGTTTCCATTAAGCATATAAATTTTCTAAAAGTTTGTGCAGTTCTTTAAGTGGAAACACTGCTTGTGTATTTATATGTGAACCAAAATCTGACATTAACATTGTTGAATGAACATCACCATTCACATTATATTGCAGTTGCAACATCTAGTAAAATTACAGCACGTTTTCCTGATCTTAATCTGCTCCAGTTTGAAACTTCCTTCACTCCACTACATACAAAACCTGCTTTGGCAACTTGTTTTGTCAATTATTTCTGATAATCTGAATGTCGCCTCCTCTCTCCCTGCCTAAAGGTGGTGATAAACTGTGCCATTCCCAAGGGGCTGAAATACAACCAGGCCACCCAGACCTTCCACCAGTGGCGGGACGCTCGACAGGTCTACGGCCTCAACTTTGGCAGTAAGGAAGACGCCAATGTGTTTGCCAGTGCCATGATGCACGCACTGGAGGTGCTCAACTCCCAGGACACAGGTGAGCCTCAGAGCTTTCTTCTAGAGGACACGTATCTATGCAGTCAGTGTTGGCCTGTCGCTTTGGGGAACTTTTCTTCAATCTTACTGATGACGTAATGTAGTTGTTGTTCGGCAGCACTGCAAAGACACAAAATCTTAAAAGTATCTTGGGTTTGCTTTCTAGTGCAAATATCTTAACATACTTGAAATAAGACAACAGCAACTTTTCAGCAAAATAAGTTAATTCCTTAATACCAATACTTACAAGTGAAACAATCTGCCAGTGGAACTGGTACTTATCAGTTTAAATGAATTATTTACTTAAAACAAACTCCTATATCTTGCTGAAAAGTTACCTTTATGTTCATTTAGTCTTGTTTCAAGTGTACTAAGATATTTACTCTATAAACAAGACAAAAAAAATACTTTGTAAGATTTAGTGTTTTTGCAGTGAGGTTTGCTGAAACATATTCAGGTTGTAGTTGTCATTTGGTTAGGATGGATGGGAAGGACAGTGGATGTCTGTGGCAGATGATGTTGAAGGGTAAGACAGAGGATGTGGTTCACTGACAAATGAAAAGAATTTGACTCGGCAGCAGCTCAGGGAGGAGGTGGACATCAATTTTTTTATTTCTTTTTCTTTTTCATAGATCTGTCTCATAACATACTGTCACAATATGGTGACAGTTTTAACAAATACCTATAAAACATATTCTTTATAAAAATGACGTAATGCTGCTTTATGTAGCTTCTTAAATCTCTTCTTCCTCTGACTTCATTTTAAACCTTACTGATGCTTCCAAATGATGCGTTCACTGCTCAACAAAAGATGGGACATTTTGGTTTCTGCCCCACTGGTCCCGACTCAGGACTGTTGTAGCCCATAATCGTCTGACTCTGATCAGTTGGTGATTTCTCCTTACAATAAGCACTAAAAATATTCAAAATACAAATGTGTTGAGATTAGTTAACCGCCCACAGATTATTTACACAGTGAGAATTAATCTTTATCCACCACCTTTTAAGCTTTAGTTATATAACTCATGATTCTCTCCTCCTTTTCTGCTGGTAATCAAGGGAACAGAGGTTTTCTTTAGTGTTCTTCCAGCATCCAGATGCAGCTCTGCAGGCTCTGCTTTAGGCCCTCCACCTTTACCCCACTCTCCCCCGTCTCTCCCTAAAACATGCCTCTCATCACATTTAATTCCATCCACTAATTAACCTGATAGTGATGCGCCTCATTATACTAATGGCATAGAGGTTTGTTTGTGAGCCGTGACAAAATCTAGCATGACAGAAAGTATAGTAAATGATGTAGACACATTTTCCTGCTGTTTGTGTGGTCAAACACATTACATAATCAGAAACACAGCAACTTGGGATTAAATTACTACAAGAGACGGTAACCAGGGCAGATTAATGGAGTCTAAATAAAAATGAAAAAATCTATCAAACATGTCTGTTTTAAGAATCTCAAAGCTCTGGTTCAGTGAGACTTCAGCCAATCAGCAACATATTTAATTATTTTGTTGCCTTTTTTCCCCCTACCCACACAATAAACCCAACGTTAGTTTAATTCTTTATACCATTCCACATCTTTCAGACTTCCTCTTCTCTGTTTGAAAACTGATTCTGTCTAACGAATAGCACAGCTGAAGACTTCAGCCTCAGACTCTTCATCACACTTATTATTATTCTTATTTTCTCTCTCTATTTTCTTCCTACTTGATTCTCCTCTCCTTTCTGGTTCTGCAGGATTTCCATTTTCTGCCCTGTTTGCCTTCTCTGTCACATTTTCAGTCATTTTGTAATTCTCCCTCCTTCATCTGGCCTGTTTGCTCTCTCAGCAGGGCGGCGATCTGCATATGGAGGCCAGCGGAGAGTGTCAGGGTCTCCCCTTTCACCCTGCTGTTTCGCTTCTGTATTTCTGTCCTGACAGCTGCTCTCTGTGGCGCCTGTCGCACTCGTCATTGGACTTGACAGTCCCCCTCGGGTTCACCCTCCATCTATCATTTCTGAAACCCTTCCAGGTTCCAATCGTTCGTTTCAAACAACTTGTAATCTTCTCTGCTGTACTTGTCAATCGTACTGATGTTTTGGCTTTAAGCAACTCGGTACAACAAATACTACATTGAATTTGTACTTTGTTACATAAAGAACGTCTCACAGGAAATGGTCCATCTGTGTGCTTTGCTTTGTGGCTCTCTCAGCAGCATATAAACACAAAGCTGTGATTTACGGTGTAGCTCTGTAAACTGCTTTTATCTAAAGGGCTTCGCAGTCCTGTCAACATCAGCAGCATTAGCCAGCCAGTGTTTACCCGTTCCTGGTCTTAGTCAATAATCCGTGTAGAGATAAATCATGGTGTGTCTTCAGCTGGTGCAAACAGATTCTTGGAACCAAACAAGCTGGATGATGATTACAGCTATCTTTATGCCACTGACTTTTACAATTCTACTTGAAGTGGGTTTACAGTGCTGTGGAAAAAGTGTTTTTTCCCTTTTCTGCATTGTCAATTTACAACAAGCTTAAGTGTGTGTTGTTAGGATACTATGAGATCTCGCAACACAAAGTTATGTACAAGATGTCCATGCATCCTTTAAGATGCCTTAAATTCATATATCTAAAATTAAGACTTTAAATGTTTTGAATTAATAAAAAAAAAGAAAGTTAACCTTAAATATGTTAATCATGGGTCTTATATTTTGGCCTGACAGGACAATTTATATTCATATATTCTCATATGTAGTTTTATTCTGTCGGGTAGAAGCTTGAGTCTTCTACCCGACATCTTCACTGTGTTCTGTGACTTGAGGCGATTGAGGCTACTGGTAGCCAGCTGCTATGCATCTGTACTAGTTATCTAGATTTTTTTGCATCTATTATGGGTATGTTCAAAATTTTGACTGGTTGGCAGCACAAAGTAAATTTTCTCAACATCTCTCGCCAACCCATACGATGCTGAGTGCATTCTGTGAAAAAAGCTTGGAAGTATGATGGGGGCCAAGGCTGTGTAGAGAACCAATGCTGTGTGACGAGCACAAAGGTGCTGCCAAAAGCTACAAACATTCATCCATCCATCCATCCATCCAGCTATCTTGTTCCTTCACAAATAAACTTGAGAAATGCCAGTTTTTGCCATGCTTCATTGTAATGGAGCATGATTTCCCAACCATATCCTGTATTTAAAGGTTTTTCTGTATTACATTTAATTGAATGTGGCATTAAAAAGATCTTAATTTTGACTTGATGAAGTCTGCAGAAACCCCGGTGAAATTCTGGATCACTTTTTGTGCCACTGATTGTACTGTCACAATATGCAAAACCTTGAGGCATATGGATACTTTTGAAGAAATGTGTAATCTTTGGAATGTGTTGCTTACATGTTGTCTTGTTGTGAACCTAGTATCTTGCATCCTGTCATCTACCAGTGTGGATTTATCTTTACAAGCCAACTGAACATGCACAATACTGTTAGATTAGTTACATTCACTGCTTTGGTTTTGTACTTTTGGTGACGATTCTGGAAACAGTCCTACAATTTAATATTACATCTCAAAGGTATGCACTTTTGGTCTAATATGGTTCAAGTTTGTGTCTCCTGCTCCGTTTGCTTGTCCAAATACGGTCTCTTTCAGTTCCCTGCTAGTTATTGGCTGGTTGCCTAACCCGAGGCTTTAAAATTGTAGCTCAGACCCATTGCTGACGTCACAGTGAATTCATCTATTCATTTTAAACAGGCTGTGGTTGTAATGCAAGAATGGCCCATCAGTCATTTTGTGGTCATTGATCTGAGAAGCAGACCTTCAGTCCAATTGACTGTGGACAAGAGAACATTCCACCATATGAACTCTAGTAAAGATTCCTGCCTTACAGCATCTTTAAACTGACCACTCGTGGAGTGGATCACATAACCTGAACACATGTTCAAATCCTGTAATAATGTTTGCCCTTTACAGAATCCCTCCTTTCTTGCAAATAAAGTGTTCGTCAAATAAAGGGAACCACATGGTAGGCCATCTGGCAAGTAAAACTGATTTCTTACCCTCATAAATATTTCTGCAGATCAGAAATTGTTACTCCTAAAGCTGCTTTGATGTCCATCTTTGAAGCTCGGATTGACATGGTTAGCCAACAAATATCTTTATTATTTGGACTGTTAAAAAGAAACCTCCAAACCTTCCAGTTGCTTGCGATTGGTCCTTGTTGAATAGCGTGCGGTACCCACATAGACAGGTGAATAAATTTTATAATCGCCATGTGCTCATGGAAGGCATGAAGGAATGTGTGAGTAGCAAAACACAGAATAGTTTCCGTCTGAGAGAGGAAACTGGATACAGCTCTATTCTTCAGACTTGGGATGTTGTGGTTTCAAACCTGCTAGGACAATGATCACTTTGTTTATCCATGTTACAATTTTCTCCTAAAAAGGCCAGAGTTGAGAGGATGGATAGATGGGTCACAGGTTGCCGGTGGGGCGTGTCTCTGTTGTGGTCTGGCACAACAGAGTTAGTACACTCCTCCTACTGTGTAGTAACTGGCACAGTAGAAGGGGGACAATAAAAAAATGTTGGACAGTAGATGGAAAGTATTCAAACTGATTCCTCTCTCTCAGATGGATTTAAGTCTTGGAAGGATGCACAGACAGATTGATGAGTGAGACTTTCTCAGCAGACTTCTAGGCAGAGCCTCTGAATAACGGATCAGAACTGAACCGCCCTGACCTGACCTCTGTTGAAATGGTTAGAGGAGGAATGTAAGCAGCAGCGTGACTGTCTCCTCTAACCCCCGCAGACAAATCCTCATACTTGCTGTTCTGTCTTTCTAAGTACCAGCAAGAAATGAACAGTCATAGCAAACTTGGTAACACTTTAATTTGTAGGGGTGTGCATAAAACAGACATGACACTGTCATAAACATAACACAACACCTGTCATGAACACACTTTTAATGCAAAGTTCCTCTAAAAGTTGTCATGAAAGTCCATTAGAAGTGACACCTTTATATTATTTTGTAAATAATGACACTTTAACATTAAAAGTGTCATTATTTACCGAATGGCACTTCGTGACAACAGTCAGACATTCATAAAGACTCCTTCATGTTCATGACGGGTGTTATGTCATGTTTATGACAATGTCATGTCAGTCTTATGAACACCCCTTCAAATAAAATGTTTCCACAAACTCTTGGCTAGATTGACTACATTTATCTATCCCTGACACCAATAGTTCAGATGAGGGGAAAGAGCTGGACGTTAATTTTAATTATTTATCTTGCCAGTTTAACACTTAAATACAGAAGTACCGATTAGCCACGTCTAATTCTGTGGTCTGTTTTTCTAGCCCACCTCTTTCAGACTTGGCAAAAGCTTGTCTCCATAGAGACATGTGAAAAGTTGCTAACTGAGGCACGTCATTTATTTTCAGTCATCACTGTTGCTGCCAGCAGAACCCCGTGTGGCTCTGTCTTATGAAACCTGTGAAGTGGAGGGAGGGGAGAGTTGGGGGAACCTGAGAAAGCTGGAATCTCACAGAGAGAGGGACACAGAAGGACACTTCTTCCCCCAACCCATAGAAACAGCATGACCTCTCTGGCTAGGGGACACGAGGCTGCAACTACACTGTAAACACTTAGTGGTATAACACCTCTATCAGCCGTGTACCACATTACTCTGGAATGTGCTCGTGCTTTTGTCATGACAGCTTGTGGCCACACTTTTATTACATGACCCTCCGGGCCCCCTGGACTTCAGTCTGTCCGCCTGCCCCAAATTTGTATTACTTCATGATCTCATTCTCTCTGGCTTCAAAACATTGGTTGGTGAAGTGAGACGCTGCACAGCTGGATCACAGCAGAGGCAGACTTTGCCATTGGAAGAGAAGAAGTGAATGCACCAGTGGCAGGAAGGAAAGGGGAGTTATTGAGAGTTAAGTACATGAAAGAAAAGTCAGAGGCTGGATATCCTGAAGAGAAGTTGGATGGTTAGCAGTTTATGTAAATATTTCTTCTTTTTTGTTACTGTTAGTTTGATGAAACAGGACTGTCCCTGAGGCTTCATCACATCAGTATTGACCGAAATGCCTGCAGTAGCAAGAGTTCAGTGTTTCACCCGGGATCAACAGAAAATCAGTTGTGCACAGATCATCCTAAGGAGTGAGTATTTACCCTATCGAGGCCCTATGGGGTTAGGTGGTTTAGACCAAGGGATGCTTTTGTGATCAATGAATCCCTTAATCTGTATTTTCTAACAAAATCATACATAATAATGAATTAATGATTGTATTGTGCAAACTTTCTTTTGTTAGAAAGTGCCTGAGATAACATGTTGAGAAGCAACCCTATGTAAATTGAATTGAGTTGATGAGGTACTCAGAAATAATTTCCAGTTATTGGAAATTGACCGTTCAATGAACAGTAATCTTATAACGTAACAAGATGAATGACTAAAAGGTAAACTTTGGTGACAACTTCCTGCTACCGGTTAAAGAGTTAGAGGAGTTGCATCCTAGTCATCATGTAGCAACAGGACCACAGATGCTGGTGTCTCTACAGATGTCAACACTGAATCAAGTTTAGCTGTAAAGACTTCATGAAAAATGCTGAGGCAAGGGAAAGAACTGAACTAAAACTTATTTAGCTGTTGCAAAAATCAGAGCGTTGTAAACAAAACACTTAAGTTAATCAGCTGCGACCAAGCTGTAATTTTTAGCCATTATGTTTTGGCTGAGATTTAAAGAGCATCCACAGACACCACAGAGATGGAGTCTCCGTTCTTAATTCTGGGGCTAATGGCCTGTTGCATTTGCCAGATCTTCATCATGTAATGTTCTCATACATCAGCTCATCTCTCAGATTTACTGATGACCTCACTGAGGTATAACTACATCTATCTCAAATGCAACCCACTATCTTTTTAAGCTTTTAATTCTGTACTTTTACCCATCTGACATCTCTTTTAATGAAACCTTTTCTTATGTACAGCCTTTATTATTTAGGTAGGATTTTCTTCTCTCTCTTCAATACCTGGGTCAATTTGTTAGCTTTGTTAGCTCTCTGTTTTGATATGACTTGTTGATAGTTTGACTTCTAACATTCTTCAACATTCAAGTACTTAAATACCTTTTAACAAAACTGTCAGAATAAATTGTTAAAGACCCAAAAGGTATTTTCAACACTGGAATATTGATGTGCACACTACATTTTTTTTCAAGCCATGCAGATGGAAACAGTATATAATTAAGGTAGTTGGACATAAGACAACTGCGTCCCTCACTGGACGTGCAAACTAACATGCTGCAGGTCAGCAGCAGGTATCAGTAGCTGAGTTCATCAAGCTCTCCAGACGCTGATCAGGACCTTTTTATCAGAAATACAAGAGAACTGCTGCCTCTGCTGCTGTGTCTGAACCCATTCGAAAAGAAAATAAATATGCTGAAATGCAACATTTCTACCTACAAAGTTACAAATTATTTAAATGAAATCAAATTAAAAATCTATCCATCCATGCTCTCTGCCAATTCTAAACATATTTGGCTTTGTTGGCAAGTTTTGTGATCATTTTTGTTATATTGTGTTATGCACTTTGTGTTACATGCATGTTTTAAATGTGCTATATAAATGCATTTAAATATTTGTTTCAAAGTGGAACAGTACAGACTTAGGAGCTGGAATGTCTGAGTTCCAGGTACTTTTAGCTCCTGGTTATTTACCTTTGGCCCATTCAACTCCCAGATCTGCTGCTGTTTCTCGAAAATTAGTGCTGACAAAATGAGCCTGTTCACAGCTTATTGAGTGTTCACTGCCAGGTTTAAATGATTCTCCACTCGTTTGAGCCCAGACGCAGATGAGGCAGATTTTTGCACAGACGCCTCCTTTCCTCATTTCCTGCCTCGTCCATCTTGGTCTCTTCCATGTTGCCATTACTCAACCTGTCTCAGTGAGGAATGCACACATTGAGATGTAATGGAAAGCTACGTCTGACTACAGCACTCTTCTTCTTTTTGTTGCTGTCTGGAATTTAACTTAGACTATTTGTAGAACATTTTTCAAAATGTTTTTTTTCTTTTAATTTACTGTTTTTATTACATTAGTAAGTTCATTTCAGATCATGCAACAGTACATAATTTGTGTACTATGAATATAACCTTGAGTGCTACAAATATTAGCTTCCTACGTGTTGCCAAGGCTAGTACAGTTGAATAATTTTGGATGCAATCAACTAAACAAAGGGAGATAACTTTAGTAAAAGCTTCTAAGAAGAACATTTTCTTTTTTCATCTTTTTATGCATCATTTCCCTTAAGAGTGATACTTGTGACTAAACTCAAAACACAATATCCACCCAATATTGATGTTGCAGCAGCTAAGCAAAATTAAATTATATAAAGAAATCAATTTTCTTGACAATTGACAGAAGTATAAGATTATGTTCTCCAGATTACTAGATATATACAACCAGTTGTGTTTTTTATAACTATTAAGTGAGATTATGTCAGGATCATTATTCACATCAGGAGCAGAGCTGAGACCCATGTGAGGGAGAGAACTAAAGTTTTATTTATTGATCATTGATCACTGAAATGATGAAACAGTTGATATTGTAAAACTTTTTAACCTCTTATCAAATTCATGTACTCTAGTGTTATTGCACAATATATCACAAAAAGTCATCATCACAATATCATTCTGCTCAATATTCGCATCGCAAAGAACTGTTTTGTAGTATAATTTTACAAATTCTGAAGTTGTTGTGTTTTATGCTAATGCAGTATTTAGCCAGTAGGACTCACTCACACTAGACACAAAGGACTTTGAATAAATATGTGAAATTTCACATAGAGTAAGAAGCACAGATTGGAAAGAGAGAAAATAAGGAACAGGCAAATATCAGCATAGTATTTACTAATGTTATCACCATTTGCAAGATTTTCTTATATCGTGCAACCTTACCTTCTACACATTGTTTGAAGAAATTTCAGTCAAAATAACTTGGGTTTCCTGATTTGTTTCTGGCAGAAACTATTCTGAACACATTCCACATGATGTCACTCAGTCATATGGCGGCCTATATCTGACTCTGGCTTCAGGATCATCCATGCTTTAGCCAAATCCCCCGACATGTTACTGCAGAGGAGTCAAATGATCCATCATCCTCAGGGTGATGATGGGTATATAAAGCTGCGGATCAGGGTAGAGGCATAGCTGTTGTTGTCCTGCAGCCACCCTGTAGATATTATGATCGTTTTAAACCCTAAATTAACGTTGGTGAAAGTCACAAAAAATAGACGGCTGAGTTCAAGCTGAACCCTCATCTTGGTTTATCATGTCTTTATATTATATAAGGAGAATCAGCTAGTTATGGACATTCATTTTTATTATTGACTTTTTGATCGGGGTTTTTTTCTCTCTCTCAACTTTTTGCTCCGGCTACAAAATCTGAGGTCCTGAACAAGGTCATCAAGGATAATGGATGTGGACTAAAATGGCAAAGATTGATTAGTTCTGTTGCCAGACATCCCATTTACCTTGGCCATCTGATATAATGGTTTTTGATGGACGTTCAGGAACCATTTCCCAGTGCTTTATAAAAGTCCAGCATTGGCTGAAGAAGCTGTTGAAGCATTAGCCAGGCACTTGCTGCCAGGAGAGAGCTCTCTGCCAGACACATTCTTTGAAGACTTTGTGGTTAGTAACTTATTAAAATGAACCTCTGTAGATCAGCTGTGACATGTTTCTCTTAGCCATATGTAGCAGACCTAATGTCTGGAAGTATCAAGGTATTTGCTTGATGGGTTAAATTTCTTTAAAAAAGATAATAGTGGTTGGCACTAACTTACACTGGGTGTCTGTGGATAGCTTGCTTTCTGCTTTACTGAATAGAACATGTGCTAAGCTCTTGTGTAAGTCTGACATTGAAAACTGCTTTTTCCCATTACTAATCATGGCTATAAAATAAAATCTCAATTGATGCAAATGTTTAACACTGGAACATCAACACTTGTCTGA
The DNA here is from genome assembly GCA_903067055.1 of Poeciliopsis paucimaculata. Taxonomy (NCBI): domain Eukaryota; kingdom Metazoa; phylum Chordata; class Actinopteri; order Cyprinodontiformes; family Poeciliidae; genus Poeciliopsis; species Poeciliopsis paucimaculata. The sequence goes on along the minus strand of CAEGAD010039277.1, from coordinate 68,754 downwards.
AATTTAATACCACTCATTAGGGTGAGACCTGGTTTTTACACAGTTCTGGTATTTTTTATTTTGTTTTTGTTGCAAAAAAGAAAGATGACATTCCTTCACTTGCAGCACAGATTCTGACAATGTGTATGATGGAAGTGAAAAACTGTAAAATGAAGTGAACTTAAATGGCGCTTTTCCAATTATTTGACCACTGAAAGCGCTTTACACTAGAGCTACATTCACCTATTTACACTCTCAAACGCTCGCACATTTATACACCGATACACAGAATGGTAGTCAACATGGGTTTAGGTGCCTTGCCCAGGGGCACATCAACATGTGAAAGGAGATGCTGGTGTTGAACCTTCCGCTTACAAGATGACTACTTTACCCACTGAGCCAGAAAAACAGCTGAATTCACTTGAAGTGTTTCTTATCTGCACCACAGATATAGGTATACCGAATTACAAATTTATTTAAAGACTATACCGATACAGCACACTTACATACACCAACAGCTTCACCATCTTGGTTAAACATGTAAACACAACTTTAATTTGTCCAGTCAGTGCAATTAGGAGAATAACAGCCAATGGAAAATAAGTAATAAAGAAACTGACTAAAGCAATAGGTTGACTATTTTTGTCAAACATTTAAAAAATAAACGGTAACAAACCTTCTTTCAAATGGTTCAGGAAATGCAATTAAGAATTCTAAATGTAATGTAAATAAATAAATAAAGCATGCTGTTGTTCATGTCACAAAACATATAATTAGACTGAATAGATCTGCCCGTATGGATCTGGCACAATCTAGAATTCTTTTCAATATTGGACTGATATAGATATTAATATTGAATCAGTGCATCTCGGATGTGAATCGCAGGGTTGGAATTGGGCATAAATAAGAAGTGTTTGGTGAGTGGATATTTAAAGTGCCATTTTGCTTCCACAGACACGCTCATAATCGTGTGATTTATAACCTGACAACAGACCTTACAGGATGACATTGTGAGCTATATAATGCTCCATGGGTCTGTCTGTAAAGGAAATCCTGCTACCTCAGCTTATAGCAGCTTGCTGAAATCAACCTCTGTCATCACGTCAGGCTGACAGCTGGAATCTCCTGGAGATGTTTCTAGTGGAGTCTGTCTGCAGTTGCTGTTCAGATCTGTGTGTGTCGACTTACTGGCTTCACTCCCTGCTGGAACCATGCATGCTGAAAGTGGAGATTCCTGTGACGCTGTATCTCTGTGGATAAAATGTGCTCTAGAAGTCTAGCTGGACGTTTAGAGCAAATATAAATAAAATATTATTTATATTTACCATGTCTGATGCCTTGATGTGCCTAAAAGCTTGACTGATATGGCCATGGAGGAAGGCACAAAATAAATGCTCATTTAACGGTAAAATAAGAAATGCACAGTTTTTCACTTCTAAGATTCTTTGAATGAGAATCTTGACTAACTAAATGAACTAATATTTCATCAAATCTCAAAATCTTTTAGATACAGTAAATTACAAAAGCATTCATATAGCTTGAATGTGTTTATTGTCATTATTATTATTTTACATTTCATCACATCACTACTGTTTGGTTGGGATTCCATGTGACAGACCAACAGAAAGTAGTGCAGAATTTTGAAATTGAAGGAAAAATATTTTTATACTAGAGATGCACCGATCCAATAGTAATATCAATCAGTCCAAGAATTGAAAAGATTTCTAGATCGGGTATCAATGACCATGCTCTGAGTGATGTCATGTTTTATTATTCATTTTACATTATATTTAGAATTACTTATTGCGCTTTCCAAACCATTTGAAAGAAGGTTTGACCTACATAGTCTATTGTTTTTATTAGTTTCATTTTCTTTATTTTTTATTTTCCATTGGCTGTTCTACTTGCACTGACTGAACAAATTACATCTGTTTTTACATGTTGTCCAAGCTTCTGAAGCTCTTGGTGGATTTAAGTGTGCAGAGTTATCAAATATCTTTAACGCAATAAATTTGTAACTTTTATGACTATGTTTACAAAAAGAAAAATTTTTAAGCATGGACTTTTTCTGCATCGAATCGGTCAGGCAATATTAAACCTCAGATTTCTGTATTTGTAACAGAAGTGAAAAAAGTGGATTGGTGCATCCCTATTTTAAGCTAATTAAGCTGTACTCATTTTAGGTTTGTTTTGCAAAGAAGAGCATTTTTCAGTTCATAGTTGTCAAAAGGTGAGCTTCACTACACACGCATTCAGTATCTTCATGCACAACATAAAAAGCACCCAACAAACGTGGAAGAACGTTCTCTTGTTACATGAGACCCACATTTAACATACAGTTAGAGCTACAATTGAATGTTTTAGAACAGAGCCCATTGATACTTTAGAATGATCAAATTGAAAATATGCTGAGATTGGAAAGTTTGAACTTTGTCTGGTCATAGACACCTGAAAACACTTGGAAATTCATTATTAATGAGTTGGAAATATGCAAGACATCTGCTAATCCAAGACTCTTAACTAGTTCCTCAAGTCTAGAGTAAATAAAACCCGAATCACATTTATAATAGATTTAGTTTTTCCGTGTCTAAAATAGTTAGTTGTTAATCTAGATGGAACTACAGCCTAACTTTTGCGTGAAGTAAAAATCCAATCACAATAAAGATATAATGGAGGATGTGAATGAAGTCGAGGGTAGCAGAACGCTCCTCTCTGTGTGCAGCGTATGAATAATGAATTGAATTCAGGAAGCATAAACGGGCCGAACAAGTCCTGCTGTAGGCATCCTGCCACTTACTGTAAATGGCTCTTTCTGATGTTATTTTAGTCAGTCTAAGCTTTTTTTTTTCTTTTTTTTTAAAATTCCATCAGTTGGCTTCTCTTCTGTCTTCCCCTCTCATCCTCCTTTTATGCCCGTCTCTCTTTCTCTCCTGTTCTGTTTTCTGTGTTTACCCCTCCCTCCCATTCTTCATCCCTCCCTCTCCTCTTCCTTTGTTTCCATCAGTCATATTCTCTGGGAGAACTAGCACAGAGCGAGCCACGCCCGGCAGTTCAGCATTATCTTTGAAGGTGTGCCGGCAGGATATCAAAGTTTACACAGGATGACGAGATTTTCCAGCTGCTTCAGCAGAATGCTAACCAAGATTTAGTAAAAAGATGGTTGGGGTTTTTTTTGTTTGTTTTTTTTTTACTTTTGGAACTGTAAACAATCCCTGCTGTTATCCCCAAGCTGCAACTGAACTGCATTCAGGAAGCTTAAGGAGCCACCTCCGGATAGCCTGAGCCATGGTTCTGTATGTGACGTCCCAGGAGCACCCGGGGGCAGCCGGCGGCAGAGCCGTGGTGGCTCTCAGGCCTGGAAACGGGTCCGACGGGGCCTCACTCGGACTATGGCGCTACGTCTGCTGCCAGAGGAGGCCTTCACTCACACTGGCTCCATGTAGGTCCAAAGGGAAAGGGAATGTTGGTCATCCTTGGGAAGTTAAGTTGAGGCTGCAACTCTTATGACTGACTATGCATTGTTACTGTATCAACTCTTTCTCATATGTCTGTCAAGGAAAACTTATTGGTATTTTATCACCAAGAACTATGTTCTATAGCTCTCTCTGAATATCTGGCAGAATCTTTTCAGATTTTTAGTTTTATTTTCCTGCCTTTGTGTTGGTCTTTTTTGAAAATGGGCCAAGCCTAAGTTCCACTGTTCTCAGTAAATGCATCTCTTCAGATCCAAAGGACTTTTTATTTAATCAAAATGGTAAAACAAAAAAATATCAAAAACATTTGGGAGAGGTAGGCCTTGGCAATAGCTCAATATCAGTAAAATATTCAATATTGAATATATCAACAGAAATAAGTCATTTTTTGATTAAAGTTGTTTTGTTTTGTTTTTTTCAAAATGACTTAGTTATTTTAGAGAGGTGACGATATAGAATATTCCCTGAACTCTGATCCAGAAGCACACAGCATTTTGGGGAATGTAGGCAGAAGAAAGATTTGAGCAGCCAGCTAAGCAAGGTTGGCGCCATCAACTAACTCACGCGCTCATTGGTTACATAGCAACAACCTGCAGCAGTTTCAGGTTTCATCTCTGTGCTTTATAACTACTTACTAATAATAATAAAAAACAGCAGTGGTGTTAAAATTGTGAATAAAACAGGAAAGGTCACATCATCTGTTTGGCAGTGTTTCAGACATTAAAAACAAAAAACTAATTAATAATTATGGATATTGACTGACATGAAAGATTAATCATGATGTGATCTTCAGCCACATCATCCAGCCCTAGAGAGAGGCGAAAGTTACAGCTTCTGTTTTGATTGCAGTTTTTCCCTCCTTGTTGCTTTGCTCTGTTGGGCTGTTGTCTGAGCTCTGTCATTAGCACACAGGGTTTACAAGGCCAGACATTAACAGAATTATACACAAAGGCATGGAAGATGGAAACCAGAGACCATGTCTGATATTAGATGGAGATATTGACTGCCTGTGGCCTCGGCTTTATTCTGTTATTTGGGTTCAGCATGTAAAAGGGAACAATCAGGAGAGTAACAATGAGATGATTTGAGTAGTAGAGGAGAACTGAAAGCAAGGTGTTACTTACAGAGATTCCAACTTGAGTTTCAAATTCAAAAATACTTTATTAATCCCAAAGGGAAATTAAATAATTAAATAAGACTCCAACTCACACTTAAGACTTCAGGACTGACATTAAATAATAATAAAAAAATGGTTTAATAGCAATAAAATATAAGATTATCTTTAGATAATCGAGGAGTCCTAAGATTTTCAGAAAGGAAAGATCGGTTAAAAAATCTAAATCTTGCCCCGTGAACTGAGCATAACATTTGTACTGGTGCACCTAACAAAAAATGTTATGTACACCAGTTTAACCAGTACATTAAGTGTTGGTCTAGAGCCCTGCTCAGGACTTAGTACCAGTTTTAATGAAGAGTGAAAGGAAGCTGGTATTTGATCTACAGGCTGCAGCTGCTGCACACGCTTTACTGTGACAAGATTAACTTGATCATCTTTAATATTATCCAATGTCTTGGCATTTAAAAATTGTCATCCATAGACGTATTGTAATGTGTGTATATATATATATATATATATATATATATATGTATTATTTTTATTTTTTATTTTTTTAATCTTAATTATGACCAAATAAACAGCTGGGGTTTTTGGGAAATTGATGTGCAGCACTGCTTCACCTTAGATAAAGATTCAGGTTTTCTGCATTACTGAAAAATCACTTTATTCATGAGTATGCAATCACACACACACTTCTCAGATGTTTATATTACATCAAAATGGAATTTTTGTGACACTTAGTTCAGCGTGCTGCAGCCACAGACTCAAAAAAACCATTTGCTGAATAATGAAGAACTTCAGTAATTAAAGTGAAACTGTTCAAAAAAATCTGTTTTGCATTTACAATGAAAAAACTTTTGAGGGCTGAGCGTTTCAATTTTTCTTTAGCTACAAATGATCAAACATTCGATAAAGGAATGCTTTTATTGCATTTTAAGTTAAAAATGGTTTTTTTTAAAGAATTTGTTTATTTGCATATGTCAATGTATTTGCCTCATTGCATAAAAAGACTTAAGTTGTTAAATAGCTGCAGGATGTACCTGTTTTCTTAGCATCAGAATAATTGCTAAATCATCTGTTGCAGCTTTAATCTCGATCCATATCTAGTTAGGTAGCTTGGAAGAAAACTTGTAATAATGAACTCTAACTTCTTTAGCTCCTATTGTAGTTCATCTTTAATCCATTGTTGTCTTTAAATTGTAGTAAATCACAGTCTCTAACATCAAATATCCCATCCTGAATGATTGGAACAGCACAGTAAAATGTCCCCTTGTCTTGTCTGGTTTTTAGCAGTGGGCGCTAACGCCTGCGACAGTGTTAAGTGGGGGCGCTGTGTTGATATGCAGAAGCAGTTGTCGGCCTGGCTGCAGCCCAGATCCTGTCCGTTTAGTCTTTCTGTCTCTTGATTACTACACACAATCGACACTTGGCTCAGCACGACGGGTTTCCTGCTCGACTCGGTCCAGATGCTGGTTGGAACCCACTGTTGCTCCTCAATCTGTAGTAACAGAGAATAGAACCAACTGTTAGACTGGTGGTGTTGATGTTAGGCAGTTGGCTCTTCTGGTTAGGTTTAAAGAAGGCTTTTAGGTAAAACATCTAACACTCCCACACACACATCTGTGATTAAGTCAGACTTCACACTGCGTACATGTGAAATAGAATAACTTGTTGGCCCATCTGCCTCTGCTGAGGTCTAACTGGAAAGTTAGCTCATGAACTGGTGTTAATGAGACAGTGATATCAAGGGCACTGCTTGTTTTCTTCCCAAAAGTTGCCAATGATGACCGTGTTAGCAATGCGATGCTTTGTTCTGAGTTCATAAATATAAAAACAGTATTTTAGTACATCTGAATGCCTTAAACATCAATATTTATTGCCATTATTCAATATCAGATTTTCCTTTTGGTTGATATCAACTGTATTGTGGGCTGTTTGGTTTAGAAAAAGTACCCAAAGGTGCTTCTGAATGACACATTCATCTGTCATATTTTCAAAAGGTTATTACTGAAGAGTTTGAAAAGTGGATTTTCAAACTCCATATGCATACAGTATGTAAAGGAGAATCTTTAGCTACTGTGTGAGAAGCATCTTTACATTGCTGACAATGCAGCATGAGGTCAATACAAGCACAACACTTGTGCTTGTATTGACACAAGTGTGCACTTTTAAGATTTTTATTTTAAAAACACTTTTAAGATTTTTATTTTAAAACATAAACCATGTATTTTTCTACACTTTTTTTGCTAGTTTTTGTTGGTCTATTACACAAGTCTCAATAAAAAAAAAAAACACACACACAAACGTTTGTGGTAGTTTGGTAATAAAATGGCAGAAAGTTGAAGCGGTGTGAATATGCTGCAAAGCGCTGCATCCTCCAACAGTCTGCAGCGAAGAATGGTGCCATATAAACGGACCTTTACTGGAAAGAGAAAGAAGCTTTCAATCTCTATAAATGTAATTGAGGAGGAGGTAAAAGCTGTAGCATGGCAAACCAAACATGTATGTGGAGCAGAAGGAATCAGATTTTATGGCCCACACAGATGTATAGTGGATGTTTAAACCATGAGGCATTGCAGCAGCCTCAACACTCAGACATTCAGAATTAAGGACTTCTGGTTCTGTTTCTGTTGCTGCTGTTAACAAATCAACAAACTGGACTGTTTGTGTTGGTTTCTCTGACAAATTAACATCTAGATGACCAGAGGACATCCGCAGAATTTGGATAAGATATTTTGATCAACCTTGTTTCCATGGTTACCAGCTATGTGTCCATTTTTCCGAAACGCAAAATTGCTTCCTTGTTCTCAGATGTGTTGCCAGAGTTGGCGAGATTTGGATCCATCATGTGTTGACGGGTTTGATGGCACGTCAACATTTTGATTTGACAATAACTGTTGGCTTTGTGCTCCATCTTCCCCAGGCCCCACGCTGCCCAGACAGGGGCCACAGGTTCAGAATGGCCCCTCACAAGAAGAGCTGGACCTGCAGAGAAGGTAGGAATCTTGACTCAACAGGCCTTCACCGTCACAGCAAACGAGACGAACTGTCTACATATGGTCACTTGGTGATTTGTCACGTGTGATTTACAACAGCATGATAAATACAGCCGTCATAGCAGAGAGGAACGGCTATTACAAGTTCAGAAGTTCATCAGGGGAGGAAACGGTAGACAGGATGGAAAATCTAATTTTATTTTTCACGTTACTGGGAAAAAAAAGTAAGGTGTCGGTGAGCCGACTGCATCGGACCAGAACTGAGCAGGAGGAGTTTAATATTTCAGAATATCGTCACAGCCTCAAACAATTTCTCTTCAAAATTTGAGGTCAATTTGAGGACAGTGTTCAGACAGATAGTCTGAACACTGTTCAGACTATCTGTCCTACCCAATGATCCGTCCTACCTTAGACAAAAGTGGTTCTTCAGCCATATGGAAATAGATGTTTTTCGCAAAATTGCAATGGAAACACTTTTTTCGCATCACATTAGTCACGTAACCAACAGTTGGATATTAGTACTGGTGAAAATGACAAAGGTCAACAAAAGTAGTAGGAGGACGATGTTTTTGTTGGGGGAGGGCTATCAGATACTGTGCAGCTGGTTCCACCAGAGCTCTCATTCCAATGTGTTGAACCCACATTGGAATGTGGGTTCTGTACAGAAGCAGCATTTTAGGAACATCATAAAATGTTCCTAAAATGCAGCGTACTTCGCCTCTCCCCAGTAGGCGGGGCTTGTTGATCCTGAATTAGATGCTGGCGTCTCCTCTGATTGGCTGATAGATGATGTGCACTGGTGTCATGGTGCAATTATGAATTGCTCATGTAACCTTTCACATCCGCCGCTTTTAATGAATTGTCATGTGAACAAGCTTATTCACGTATAATTTTAATCTCTTATTTAATGGAAACTGCATTTGCAAAGTTATTTGTTTTTATTTATCTATTTATTTTAACAGTAGACTAGTATATACAAGGATTTGCACACATCTGTAATGGAAATGGAGGTAATGAGAATTGAATTTGCCAGTTTGCCTCCACCATGACTTGTCTGCTTAAATGCAGCTGAGGAATCCAGGACCAAATCAGGAGGAACAGCCAGCAGCATTAATAGTAGTGGATGTTCTAAAAGTTTGGCACCAAACTCTGACTTCCTGCTCTGCTCCGGTGGGTTTGTGTGGTTTTAACCCAGTATCTGTGTGTATGTACAGTATAAATGTGTTGCTGAAGTGGACATGTGGTCGACCAAGGTCCTATGTAATCTTCAGGTTAGATCATTCTGAAATGCTGCACGTTGTTGACATCACTCCTCAGATATGCTGCTTGTGTTTGCACGGCTCACACACACACACACACCCCCACGCACACACACACACACACGGCCAGAAAGGCATTTTTCAGCTTTGAGTCAGTGGTATTTCTAATTTTATTTGGGGGGAACTTTAATGAGCAATCCATTTTTCTTCCTTGCTGGCTTCCAGCCCTCTCTCACTCTACCTTACATTACCCCTACCTACCTCTCCTCCCTCTCTCTCTCAGCTCCATTTTTGCTCCATTTTTAGCCCAGATCACTGACAGGCAGACAGTGGATCAGTTGCTGAGGTCATCTGCTGATTCAGAAGCCAGTATCAACAGGATGGGGGGAGCAAGAGAAGGATGTGTAAATCATAGTGAGAATGGGATGAAAGACGTTTTGTGTAAGAAAAACTGGGTCGTATTCGTTTTCTAAAGTTTCATAAAATGATGATTAACTATTGATCCTCTTTGAGGCATGGATTTTTATCTCAGAAAGACTGATGAAAAAAATGACAAGATTATTAATGTCAATGCACTGAGATAGAAATGTTTTTTTTAAGGATTTGTAGTTTCATTATTTACTCATAACTTTTTTGCTGGGTTAAGCCCACCTGGGTTAACAGCATCAGAACACAGAATATCCCATTTTGATCGTACCTCTGACTCTACATGCCATCTGCTGGACGTTATAATAGGTTGACATTTTTGGCTTTTCTTCCATGCAGGTAGTAAATGGTCGGCAGGAGAACCTTATTGAATGATAACCTCATTTTTTTTAAACCAAAAATTATCAAATAAAATTGAAAAAAACCTTATGGATATAATTTAAAACAAGAAATCAACAATTATTCCTGTTGCTTCTGATTTTGCTGCATAGACTAAAGAACACTAAACTTTACTGCTCCTCTGTCTGCTCAGTTAGTGCAGGCTAGCTCACTAGCTAATATTAGCTTTCATTGTTCTACACTAAAAGCCGAACTAATATGATGTAGCTGCACAATGTTTGGCAGTAATTTAAGTTTCCTTTAAAACAACCTGTGGTTGTTATTGATTTTTATTTATTTGCTACTTACGATTCTAGTATTTGAATCCTGAATTCATTTTTTTTTTTTTTTTGTTATTATAAATCTTGAGATGAACAATATGTGCTTATTATGCATTGATTTGAGTAAAGTAACTGGCTAACACTTAACCATGTTTCATAAAACAATAAATGCTATACACAGCAGTACTCTGTCTATATTAATCAATAATATTATAATAACAGCAATGCAATAACTGCCATTTTTAGATTTAGAAGCAATTAAAGGATGTTATTCATTTTTGTTTCAGATGTTTACATTAATACAGCGGGTTTTTATTATCAGCCCATGTATGACTTGTCGTTGATACTTGACTATGAAAGTTGCTGCAGGTTCATTTAGTCTCTTAGCATTGATCTTATATCTTAATCATTTTAATCCGATTGGTACATTTTTATGCAACTGTGTGAACCTGATCGCTGATGTATTACAGAGGTCAATGCCAGGTGTCCCTTAATAAAGTTAGTTTTCTTACCCATCCTTTGAGAAACCAATGCCTAATAACGCAAGAATTTTAAGGTATTGGCATATTTCTATTAGAAATTACAAAAATAAATGTACCTATTTGCTCAGTGTTATGGTTAGTGGAAATGCAGCTAATAACCATTCCCAGGTTTTCTCCCTGCCTCTACCTTGCAGAAGTTTAGAATTGCTCAGTAAAAATGAGACTGGTTGGGATCAAGCTTAGGTCTAGGTTTGTAGGATGTCACAATTTGTTCAATCTCTTCGAAATATGTGAGACGCAAAATGAGCCAAAACAAAAGTAGTCTTCTGCTGTCTCCTCTCCTCCTGCTTAGGTCAGGGTAACCAGCTATCCACTGTGTGATTTGTCACATTCCTCCATGACCACACTGCCTCATTTCATTGCTTTGGCTTCTCTCGTGTGAGTTTGTTTTTTGAAAATACAAGAATATGGGATTTTCCACAGGGTCATCCGACAAGAGGATATGTACTGCTCCTTTTTCTTTCACGCTGCTCTGTCCTCCACCCCCGCATGCATCCGCTTCCCTCTCACTTTCTCATATAATCCCTATTTTAGTGGGAACATAGACGGTCGAAGAAGCAGGCCCCGCTTCCTCATGGGGAGGGTTGAAACATTAATGACGATCAGAATGCATGGATGAGCGGACTCTCCAACGGGGTGAGAGCGTTGATAAACCACCTGTTCAGAAAAGCAGGGTGCTACTCTCAGATTAAAAAGGCATGAGCTGGAAATAATAGGCTGCGGTATAGATAGCTTTGTGTTGCGTGGGAGCAGGACATGCTGGGAGGCGCTGAAGAAATGTGTTGCACTGAAAAGTGTTCATAGAAAAATGAAATATGCACAGGTAGAGTTCACCCATCAGCTGCGTTTTGAATCCCTAAAGAAGACAAAGAACTTCACAAACATGTTGGATGTTAAAATTTTTTGGATTTATGTATGGTGATGAGCCTCAGAACCAATATGTGTATTTTAGTTTGTTTTATGCAGGCTCGGTGTCTTTAGTTAGGGGGACGCAACACATAGAACATATTTGTGTTTTTATGCCACTCATTTGGACTGGATTTTCACTAGAGTAGGTCCATATGGTCAATCTGGGCTGTTCTCCATTCGGATAACGATTTCTGGTACTTTGAGCCAGTCAGGCGAGCTGGTGAGTCCAACTGGAGATTTAGCCAGTCCCTGAAGACAGAGCTCAGTTTTTATGTTGTGGGTAAATGAGGCAAAGCTAAAGATGCACTGATCAGAATTTTGTGGCCAGTTTCTGATCTCTGCTGGGTTGTTTTTATGAAGCGCTAATCTGCCAATTCCAGTGTTTCCACTGGGGGAGCTGCGTTACCTGACACCACTGTGGAATATGGTTTGTATTGTGACCATTTCAAATTGAATGTTCTTTGAAAAACATTTATTCACTATTCACACTGTACAACTGAAATGACTACTCTGCTATAATGCTATAGTTTGACAGTTTTATTTTTCTGGGTTTCCTAAAAGAGCTCTCTTATAAGGGAACTCTTCTAAGATACTGAACTTCATAATAATGGGTAAGTGTTAGTTTAGTTTCAATCACTAGGAACATTAGAAAGATTTAAATAGTTATCCGTATTACAGTACAGATGACTATCATTTCTATATTCAGAACTTGAGGGAGCTGCATCACAATAAAGAACAGTGAGCATCTCCATCTAAGATTACTGAAAGATCTTTTTTGGTCCATCCCTCTTCTTCTGAAAATATTTAAATCTAAGATCTGAAAATGGAAACGGAAATGAGTCTCGATGGAAATATGACCTGACATTAATCTTTGTTGTGCTGCTCAAAATGTATCTGAAACATTATGCATGAAGGCCAAACTATATTTATTAACTAACTTACCGTCCTTCAAATGCAGCATTCATTGATGTTGATATTTCGCAATTTATGTTCCAGGCATTCTAACCATAGCTAACATGACTCTAACATAAATATGGCAACAAGGCAGAAACAAATGGCAACAAGATTGAACTAAATATTGGTTGTTCCTATCAAACAAGTTTTATTTTTCGGAAAATACTGATATGTTGAAAAATTATTAATATTGGTCAACACCGATGTCTGAGCCGATGCGTCGTGCATCCCTAACAAAATCTATTGAATTTGGAACCAACTGTGATAACTGAGTCTATATATATATATAAAAGGCTCTAAAGTGATTGTGTTGGATTGAATGACCAGCCGTTATATTTCTCACCTGTCTGCGTTCAGCAGGATCTAAACTGTTAAGTGCCTTTGCAAGCCCTTTCATCTTTGTTGGAAATGTCTGCAGATGCTTTGCTGCCATGCAGCTCTCTTTCTTCCCTCAGACTGTAAGCTTCAGGCTTCAGGACGTCGGCAGCGCTTCCCAACAATCATCTTTCATTCCGACTGCCTCAGACTCGTTAACTCTTTGCAAACGTGAAAAGTCAAGAAATGAGCAAGTTCACGCTCGTCTGTGTGCTTGTTGCGGATTCAGGCCATGTCGCCACCCACACTCCCTTAGCAACGGTTTCCCTGGTAACTCTTATCAGGAGGCGAGCGCGACGCCAGCTGGATGTTGCAGGAGGCGTTTTTACAGCTTTGAATCCTGTAATGCTTCTCTGAGGCGGCGAGTCGAAGAAGGAAGAGAGAGTTGCTCTGGGTTCGGTCACGAGGAGACAGAACTGTGTAGACATTAGAGGAGGGTGAGGTTTCATGTGCACTGCAAAAACTACAAATCTTACCAAGCATTTTTGGTCTGGCTTCAAGTACAAATACCTTAGTACATTTAAAATGAGACAAAACAAACTTACAATAACTTTTCAGAAAAATGTAGGAGCTTTTTAAGTCAACAATTCTTTAATATTGATGAAAAAGTACTAGCTCCACTTAAAGCATGAGAAAATATTTTGCTATCAGTGAAATAATCTGCCAGTGTAACCAGCACTTTTTATCTATATTATGGAATTATTGACTTAAAACAAGCTCCTATGGTTTGCTGAAATGTTACTTCTAAATAGGTCTGTCACTAACAAATTTTGCTGCACGTTAAATTGTCTCAAAGGTTACTGCGACAAACGATCTTGTTTTGAGACCATTTTCAAGTAAAATAATGGAAATGGCATAACAATGGAAGAACACATTCGCAAAGATTAATTAAATTCTACTGAATATTTAACTCTGGAAGATATTTTAACCCTCCAAAATAAAACAAAAACACCAAATAAAATGAATTATGAAGTTTCTGTTAAGAAATTTGTCCTTAAAAAACAAAAAAAAAACAAAAAAAAGGTTTAATTGAAAAAAACCCACCAAACTGAAGACTTTTCTTATCTAGTTTTTGGTAGAAAGAGAGAGATGACAGAAAAACAGTAAAATGGAAATTTTATTCTAGAGCTTGTTTTAATTTATAATGCGATTAATCGGTTTATTGTGACAGTCCTATTTCAAGTGCACTAGAAACTAGACCAAAAATAGTTGGTAGGCTTTGTACTTCCTGCAGTGTGGAAGTGGTAATGCTATAAAGACTTGACTTTGGACATAAGGTGTTGAGAATACTAAAAGACTTTATATTGTCAACGAATGTGAATGTCAGAGGACTGGTGTCACTGAGCAGGAATGTTGGTGATGGGAAGATGACATCAGCTGCTCTGTAAACTCCTTGGTGTCCTCCTGATGGTTTACAGCTCTCATTCCCTCTCGGGACTCTAATCTCTGTCACACACACCTGGCTTGCACATTACATCCACAAACACACCTCTTCAAAGCTTCTCCAAACAAGTTATTTTAAGTTTAGGTGCTCATTGTTTTGGAATGTCATGATCTCCTTCTCAAGGGAACGCTTTGTGTGTGTGCCTGTGTTGAATTCCTAAATTGCAGTCTGTCTGCTTGAGAGGGCAACTTGCTGCTTTATTGAATAAAATCTGAACATCGTTCATGCCAGCAGAATTTCCGTTTCACAGCCTTGTTATCCTTTTAGGGAGAACTTGTCCAACAGTTGAGAGTTCAAACAGCCTCAGCTAAAAGTGATTCATCATCCCACCAACAACAGAGCAGTTCGATGGTGAAGCTGAACTCTGCTCTCGCCTCTAATTAGGATTGATTTGGGAAGTTCCCAGCTTTCACTGAGTCCTCAGGGGGAAAAATGAGGCAACAGAAGACAAATGGCAGCCTCTCTATGTTGGTCTGTATCTGTTCCAGCAGCAGATGACTGGAGTTATTTATATCTGTTAGGTTTGGTTAAAGACTTCACTCCAGAATGCTGATCTGGAACCTGCTCACAGCTGTGGATACCAGCAGCAGCGGGAAGCTTTTAGTGAAGCTTTACTGCCTCTTTAAAGAGCTAGTTGTCTTTAAAGAGGCAGTGAAATCCACTTTTTTTTTTAGCTTTACAAATAAACCAAAAAATACTGTTATTCCATCATCAAAAAACATTCCTGGAGTGTCATTTGATTGCATTTTTTATAACAACCAAAGATACCAAGATAACAGCTGATTGTACAGTATTATTTACCTAGAAAGTAATAATACTGCCCCTTTAAATAAGATAAATACTGGTAAGAAGAGAGAGATTAAATTTAATGTTGAGCTTACATTTTTTGGCAGTTCGCCAATACTACAAGTACAAATGAGAAAAGAGATATTTTCTCCCTGCGCAAACTTGTTTAAATCATAGCTGTCCCTTTTTGCTCTGCTGTGATCACCACACTGACCAGCTGTGGTCAGTGTGGTGATCACATCTGGTCACCACACTGTTACCAACTTGCAGACCTTTCAGACAAAAACATCTATTGGACAGAATGGAATAAACAGGCCAGGCTTTTTAAATATCACTGATTGGCCAGAAAATATCAGTCAGTGCAGCACTAATTGTCATTGACTGGTGTTCTTTATATTCATAACATGAACCAGATGTTTCAGCTGGTTATCAGCCAGCTGAACATGTTAATTTGTGGATGTTGCTTGGTGGTTGCATCACCAGCAGTAATCTTCCATGTGTTATATTCTGTGCATACACATTGTGTTTAAAGGCTTCATTTATACTCACGTGTCTTCTACACTGCACTGACCACAAACTAGTCATTTTGTGTGAATTATTAAACTCCACTTTGGGGAAACCATCCAAAGCAGTCACTTTGCAGTTAACTGTGCAGTGTGCGCCAGATGGTAACTATACTTAAACAGAAAATAGAGGGGAATAAAAGAAATGTGGAACCCCTACTGATCTTGCTGATTAGACTAATTCTCTGCCGTCACATTGTGATCTAAATTTAACAGTGAAGATGCTCTGCTGCTGTTTCAGTGCTCAGAATCCCACAGGGACTAATTTGCTACCAGAGAGGATAAATTATTGTGCATGAGAAACCCCCAGCCCCTCCCAGAGGAGACGGTGAGCCCCTCGGAGATGTGACACAGCTCCACTTCCATCAGCTTGGAATCCAGGTTAGCTCAGTGTTTCTGTAATTACATCAATGGATCTCCTTGGTACCGTGAGAACTGGGACAGTTCAGTGTGTGTGTGTGTGTGTGTGTGTCAGTAGTTGAGAGCCAAGGTTTGTACCACTGTTTTCCTTTACCTCGCTGATCCTCTGCTTTTCATCCATCAGTATCGTCTCTGATTGGGTGAATCCCACAAAACGCTCAGTAGACAAAAGAATTACAAGAGACTGAAGGTGTGTCCCACAAACAGACAGAAAAGAAACTGAAAGCTATACAGCCTTAATCCATCATAACTCCAGCAAATAAAGCAATTAGAGAGCTGCACAGATGAAATGTTTAACCGCCACTGGATCTTGGAAGTTGAACTAGATTTCACTTGTTTGCTGTGTTAGTTACAAAATGTTGAAGTCTTACAATAAACAATAAAGAATATTAAAGGTTATGCTACTACTACATTTATGAGGTATTGTACCAGACTAATGCATACAATTAAAAGCATAATTATTTATTCCTCTTCTTCTGCTTTAATATCTGTGTTTTGAATCAGACCAATCAGAGTCATTATTCAAATTTGATTATATATTGAGAGAGCTGAAGAGTAGAGTGATGGTAATAAGGTCTTTCATTACTTGGAGGTCATCACCAAGGACAAATCATGCAAATACCAGTGAATGGATCCAAAACCTGCTCACCACAAATGGTTTCATTGTTGCCAATGAAGTTTTTTGTATTTTACTATTGAGAAGCAACAAATAAATTTCAGCATGACATTTTTTAATAAAATGCTGATTAATATTTCTTTTAAAATTCATAATCCATTTATAATATTTTATCTATTGAGAGATGCCAATCTAATTTCCAAACAGACACCAACTTCTTGGTGCAATGAAAATTTTAAATGTAAATCTGCTGGGTGTGTAAATGAATTTTGGGCTCAACCGTTTTTGCGTAGTATCTTTAAGCTAAAGAAGTTCAGGGTTAAATGTCTTTCTACGTCCCGCACATTTCCCCCCGTATTTCTTCTATGCTTACACTTGTGTTATTAATAAGAAGTAAATAAAACTTGGTTTGGATAGAATTTAATATACATTTTTGGTTTAGATGCAAAGTAAGACGTTTTGGAACAGAAGAACTCTGCATTATGGAAAACGCACAAGTTAAACAAATTGAACAAGTTATACCACTGAAGAAAAAAAGAGAGGCAGAAGAACGCTGAAGAGAAAAAGAGACAATTATTGATTTTTTTGTTTTTCTTTTTTGAAAGATACCATCTCATCATCTGTCCTTGGACTTCAATGTTCAAGTTTCTACCTAATCACTAAAAACACACTGTTTAAGAACACAGAGCAACAACTATACTTCCTGAGAGCTCTCCTGCCACTGCTTTGCTTTTTGAACAGCGTTCTTACTCATTCTGACCGAACCTCATTCTGATCTGAGAAAGCCCTGAACAGAATCATCACACCTGCACATGGATTAATAAACAAACTACCACCATCTCTGGAGACCTTCTTGACCCCAAGAAGGTCAAGAAGGTCTTGACCCCCCCAGCTGAGTGAGGGCTGCCAAAGGACAGCCCTCACTCAGCCAGCACATCATCTGCTCAAACTGCTGCCTTCAGTGCTGCTCTCACAAAGCAAAGACAAACTGGCTTTTATTATCCATTAACACACCCAAGCTGTGTGTTACGGTAATTCACATGTTCAATGTGAATTCCAAATCCTGGCACAACTGTCTGCTGGTTAATCCACGGCGCCATGCTAAGTGCAATATGTTGACATTCGTCTTTGAGAGTAGAGTTGTGTATTTGGTTTTGCTTTAGTTTTTAAAAAAATAATAATTATTATTATTATTTGAATATATTTTATAAGGTACAGAGCATATTAATCAACATGAGGGCATTAAGACAACCATGTCAATACACCAGATTGGCCCACAAGGATTCATTTTCATCTGCAGACTGCCGAGTCACCAGTCAGGATCAGTCAAGCTAAAATTGGCCGATTCTTGTTGCAAGCCTTTTTCTTGTCTACATCCACACAAAAAACTCAGTTAGGGTAAATATTCATCTGCTTTTATTGCAATTCACATGGGTTTCAGTGGGTTTGAAGACAAAGTCCCAGCTGTGTATCATGACTTCTAAATCTCTAAGAATAAACCATTAGAGGGAATACTTGTGGTGAAAAGATCAGGGTGGATAATTGGAACATTCTGAGTGATCTTGTAAAAGGAAGGAACATGTTTTCAGAAAAGCATCTGTTTTCATTTTATGAACCTGACTGAAATGAATTCCACCTCAGCTGAAAGAAAGCTGCTGGGTCAGGTATGGGATGAGGACATGTTTCCAGTTGTCTTCCCTCCTGGATGTGTGTGACGGATCTTGTGAATTGTGCTAAAAGTAGCCGACTGGGGTACAAGTCGTAGTCAGACTCCCAGGAGTGTGGGAATCTCCTGCAGGGGAAAAAAAATAAAGCAGTAACTTTTTTTTTCTTTCTTTTTTTCAATGTCAGATCGTCAGCTTTACCAAAGTACATGGTAATGTTGGTGCACTTTGTGTTGAGGCAGCACCAGTAACCTTTAACTTGAAACAAAGCCAACAAAGCATTTCTCAGGAACCTGGTGACAGATATGACATCGTCCCTATGAGGAAATATACATGTGGAAACATAAGTGTGTGTGTGTGTATGTGTGTGCACGAAGATGCAAGCAGTAAGAAGGAGTGTTTGCATTAAGCAACAGTTGTGCTGATGATTGACTGTCAGCTGTGAGTCAGCATGGCAGACCACCTGTTTTGGTGTGTCTGGTGTGAGTTGGCACTCGCATCCATTTCCCACCTTACTTCTCTTATTTGTGTGATTTATGAATCATCAGTGTGAAGTTTACTGGGCAAAATTCCAAGTCAATGAAGGATATGTGTTTTGTGTGTGAACTTGACAGATTACAACTTCCCACAGAAGGCACCTGTATTATTATTATTTTTTTTTAAGAATCATCTTTATTGACCAAAATTGTTCACACAAACAAGGATTTTGACCTTTGCACAATCTCACAGGGTAGTGACAATAGCTGCCCTTCCACTGACCATATATTAGCGCAAATTGGAATTCCGAAAATAAATGCGCTTATTAGAATTTTGAAACGTCACCTTTGTCGATAAAGTTTTTACACTGGGTTGAGGTCGTTTTTCGATCATATGGAAATTGGCATATTTCTCAAAACTTCAATGGCAATATATTTTCACATCACACCTCGTGATCACCAGCTGAATGTTACCACTGGCAAAGAAGTAACCATCATCCTTCTATAGAAGGATGATGGTCCGGCATATTTTTGAATGACTTATCAAGTGAACAATCTTATTCATATGTTATTTGTGTTTCTTACTTAATGGAAACAGCACAATTCCAAAATTGTTTTTTTTTTGTGTTTTTTTTTACAGCACTAGCAGAATATTGACTAAGTTTTACACAAATTTTCAGTGGAAGCCCAGCTAATAAGTATGAAGTATATGAACGTTAGAGGAAATAAAATGAGTAAGTGTCTGTGTGGCAGCTGGTTTAAACAAATAGCCCTCTGTGGTCCCAACATGAAGGTAAAAGTCTAAACAGTTTGTGTTCAGGGTGTGTGGGGTCTGCAGAGACATTAGCCATCCTTTTCCTGACCTTAAACTTTTCAAATCCTGGAAGGAATAAATCAAATTGTTCCCTGCAGTCCAGTCCTTATCCAAACACCATAGTGATGAATGAACTCAGGACAGACTGAATGATGGCTGCTACGAAGATAACCAGCAGCAAGGTTGGACTTCTTGCGTTGTAGCAGGAAGTTCAGTGTTTTCTGGGTCATCTTCTGAACAGTGTGTGTTTCTGGACCTGAGATGGTCCTGACACACAGATGGGCTCCTTGAAGCTGGAAGTGATCCACAGCAGACAGTGTTGCAGAGGATGATGAGTTTGAGTTGAACTTTGCTTGTACCGTAAGCTCCTGAACACGTGTTCATACACAGTATGTACACTTGTTTGGTATTGAAGCTAATACAGCGTGCTTTCTTTTTACATTTTTTATAATGTCACTTGAACTTTATTTTTCTTCCAGATGTGTGCAGAGTAGTATCAGTATATTATATACCTACAGACTGGCTCTCAGGCTCTTCTCCTGCTGCCCTCTGCTGACACCTAGTGACCAAACTTAGTTCAGCAACCGGGTAAATCTGCGGGAGAACTTGAATCAATCTAAAACTGACTTTGCTTCTGTCCTGAAGAAGATGCTTGCAGATTAAAGCTGGCTCTTGTGATTTCATAACATGGTAGCTCAACCTAAGAGAAATTATTTTATATGACTAAACTCTAATTATATTTCATTACCTGAAATAATGGCCCAAGTCATTTTTTACTGAGTGATTTTTATTTATTTATTTTTTTATGTTTTTGCCTGAATCTTCTTTTGGCCTTAATGAGGTGGAGATTTTTGCTAGAATGACTTTTGGCTTAGGGCATTATTTTAGGAAGGTGACTCATTTTAAATAGTAACGAAAACTGATTCACCTAATTTAATTCCTATTTCTGACACCGTTCTTTCACCCTTGGCTTTGTTTTTTTCCACAAAATTGGTGATATTTGGTAAAAACTTAAAACACTGTTCTCTTTTCCTACAGGCAGCTCCAGGAGCTGCAGCGACAGAAGGAGATGGAGCGGGAACGTCAGGAAAAGGAGCGCCAAGAACGAGAGCGCCAGGAGCGAGAGCGTCAGGAAAAGGAGCGCCTGGAGCGGGAGACGCTGGAGCGGCAGGAACGCGAGCGCCAGGAGAAGGAGGCGCAGGCAGAGAGGGAGCGGATGGAGCGAGAGCGCCAGGAGCAGCAGGAGCGCACAGAGTGTGAGATGATGGAGAGAGAAAAGGCAGAGCGAGAGCGGCTGGAGAAGGAGCAGCAGGAGCAGTTGGACAGAGAGCAGCAGGACTGGGAGAGAGGGAGACGCATCTCCAACGCAGGTGAGTGTCGACCACACACACACATGCACATCCACACGTCTGTCCACTCAGGAGAAAGTATGAAGCCGAACATTAAAAGAAATACACTTTGATTGTTGATAATGCCTTATTACTAACTAACAAACAATTTACCACCTAGAACTGTAAGTCATCTTGTTTATCAGGATCTTCTTGTTGTGATGACCTATTAATGTTTGTAAAAGACATTTCTCTATATATTATGCAAAACATACTATGTAGTTCAGCTCATTACATTGTATCGATACCACATAACAAGAAATCCATGTTTTCTATCACTTAAAGGGGTGAAACTATGTATTTTCCAGGTACATAGGGCCATTTTATACCTCAGTCAAGTAACTGTTACCTTTTATTATATAAAGGCTACATGTACCAAAGATGACTTTAAAAATATGACTTCACAATTTAACTCCTTGAAATGAACTTCTGTCTCTTTAAGAAGCTGCAGTTATTTCCAAATCGCCGCTTTCAGCATGTCATCACAACAATGCTCCTCCTTGATCTTGTTTACTTCTGTTCATAGGAGCTTTGGACTAAGAATTAATTCTCAGCCAGTTTGCAGTTCCACCAGGTGTTTGCTAATTGCTGCTGCTAGTCTGGAGGAGCTGAGAGGGGGACATGGGGTGAGGTGATCTCTATGGGGCAGAAATCGGCGGTGCTTTGTCAGCTCAAGCATTTAGGCACCCTGACTAGTTTCCATGGAGATTGAAGGATTCCTCAAACATGCATGATATGCAACAGCCCAGATATGATTTTGATGAAGGAACAGTATACTAGCATGAAATAAGGTCAAAAAGTAGATTTTATATAATACCCACTTTAAATGAAATTTTATTTTAATTTGGTTTACTTTAAATATATTTAACCAGAAAAGCAACAGTTAAAGATTTAAAGTAAAACATATTCAGCCCATTTTTCTTCTTAATCATCCTTCTGGTGCATTAACAGTTTGATTTAAATGCAAAAACTGGTGGAAAACAGAAGCTCTTGTTTTAACAGTGTTGTCTGCAAATCAAATGTTGTGGAACAAAATGAGTTTATTTACTCCATCTGACCTCCACCTCATGAATGCCTTTTTTTTTAATGATTCAAACTTAAAAACGTATGGTTTTATTCCTTTTCTTTTTTCATCGATGAAAGGTTTCTGTGAATCCTCCATCTGACCCAGACTAAGGCTGTCTTCAAAAGTATCGATCATTTCTCAATTCAAAATCCAACCAGGAATAAAATGTAATATTTCAAGACTTCATTGCCATATCAGCTTTTCAAGGTTCCAACTCGCCGCTCAGTTTGATTTCTGGCCATTTTGCGTTTGAATGATCAGAACATGGAGGTGCTGGTGGGATCACACACTAACTGGAGGAGTGTGTGTGTGTGCGTGCGTGTGCGTGCGTGGGGGTGTGCGCGTGTGTGTGTGTGTGTGTGTGCGTGCGTGTGTGTGTGGAAAGAGGGGGGGCTACAATCTGATTCCAGGACTGGGTCAGTGGGGAAGGCTGCGAGGAATGGAACGCTTCAGTGGCGTGCTCAGCTTGTTAGCATATGCACACACACGCAAGCACACACACAGTTCAGTGAAGTTACTCAGAGACTAAAAATACATGAGGAAGCTTTGCTGAGACCCTCAAGGAGGGATATGCTATGTGCACATATGCATGTAGAAGCTGCAGGACGAGGTGGGGAGGAGGGGTGTTGGCTCATGTCTCATGCAGAACAACATGCACATCACATGAGTGGACAAATGCAAACAGACGTGTTCTGTTGGCCCAGGAGACGGCGTGATGGGAGTTGACATTTTCTGCTTCATAGAGATTTGAGTTTTGCTCTTCCAGAACAACGATTGGTGTGTTTTCCACTGTTAGCAGCCATTCCTCTGCTGCAGCCGGTCACACACACCTCCATGTTACTTAACGTTGTTCTGTTGAACAGCCCTTAAGCTTTTCTTAGGTAAGTGTTTTGAGGCTCGTTTAAAAACGTTGAACATTGTTAGTGACCTTTATTATGGGAAAACTGTCATGAGTTGGTTTTCTCAAGAGCTTGAACTGAGAATCACAGCGTGTGTCTGATTTTAGCCTGGCTATAGAGAAAAAAAAACAGTAGACACAAACACACCAGGGGAGCACGTTTATCATTTATTGTGACAAATTTTGATTCATTATTGTCACCATAAATTTCAGTCATCGATGGTAAATGAAGAAAACAAACTGACAGTATTGTAAAACAGTATTTATTTTAATTTCAACTGATAAATATCAATAAATTTCAAAGTAAGATTAAGTGCAGTTACTGGTAAATGGACTGAACTTATATTGCGCTTTTCCAGTCATTTTGACCACTCAAAGTGCTTTACACTAGAGTCACATTCACCCATTCGCACTCACAAACACATTTATACACCGATACACAGACCGGTAGGCAATTTGGGGTTAAGTGTGGAAGGAGGAAGCTGGAATCGAACCTACAACCTTGCAAGACGACTACTCTGCCATACAGCCACAGTCGCCCACACTGTGATACACATCACACTTTTTAAAGTAACTCTTGAATAAGCCTATTTCAAATTGAAATCTTTTAAGAAATTTGTTTCACACCCCATGAATGCTGGCATGCAGTCACAGCCATTCCATTACCTAAAAATAAGTAGTATTGTTATTTTTATCACAAATCTTTCACAATAGTACCACACAATATCACAATAACATTCTAAGTCCATATCACCCACCTCTAAAACACACAACACTAAAGTTATTAACACAGAATATGTTGTTTTTTATAAGGTATTTATTGGCTCTTTGGTGTGGCTAATTAACGTCAGACTGGTAAACAGGACCAGCTGGTGTGGCACAGAGAAGCTTGGCCAATGGATGGCATGTTGGTCCTCTCACACAGGGCAGGGAGCGCACATGTCGGGGTGCTTATCTAATGTGAGCAAAATAATTACGAGACGGAGAAATGTAGAAGAATGGTGGAATGATGAAGATGTTCAGAAAAGGATTTGAATTGAAGCAGAGAGGAGATCATAATGGTGCATTTATAGATTAGGAAGAAACATTGCTGGAGGAATCGTGTGTTGCTCAGTGTTGTGCTGCGTTCCAGTTGTACACGGAATTGGGAAATTCTATCTTCCCAGTCAGAAAAATCAACTGGAACATCTTCTGAAGTCAGATTTCCCAGCAACTCCGACTACCCACAGATATGACTTGTAAGGCCGACTTTGTGCTTCAATATGGCTGAAATGAGTCCTTCAGTTTCTCCGTCTTGTGATTTGAACTTCTCCCTTCCTGCTGTGTGACTGAGCCAGCAGAGACCTCTGTGGTGAGCTGCATCTAACTCTTTGTGTTTAGACAAAGTCTGTGTGTTTGCTTGTAGAAAAGAAGAGGTTTAATTAATCAGACCTATAAGAACATGTAATTAACTCCAGCAATTATCAGCCACTGGATATTAGTAAAGTCAGCAGGCTGCTGTTTTTGCATGCAGCACCAGACTTAACTGAACCTGAACAGAAACCTAAATCTAATCACTCAGACCTGCAGATTTTCCAACCATGGTAAAGCAGATGGTGATCTGAGGATTACCAACTTTACATTACAAAGATCACATATGGCAGCTCCCTCCAAACACCACCGAGGCTGTTTAAGCTGTACATATGTTCTATGCCATGTTCTAACATTTCAAGTGTTATAGTTTTAACTTAACCTGTTTTAAATTCTGGAACTAAAGATACGAGCATTTCTTTATAAGCACCTTTTGCAATAACACTTTATTTGACGGGTTGTGAATAAGGCTGTCATGACACCGTCATAAACATGACATAACACCTGTCATGAACATGAGTAAGTCTTCATGAATGTTTATGACTGTTGTCATAAAGTGTCATTCGGTAAATCATGACACTTTTAATACAAAGTTGACATTATTCAACTTATTTGTCTAAACACATTATGTCTTCGTTATGACAACTTGACTTTAAACAAGGAATCATGGTCCAACATAAATTTGTTGTAAAGGTATTACTGATTAAACTTTAAAAATAATGTAGCTTTATGTTATTAAAGCTAAAGTTTAATCAGTAATACTTTTATAACAAATTTGTCAGATCATGATTTCTGTCAAGTTGTCATAACAAAAATATTTTGAATAATGTCAACTTTGTATTAAAAGTGTCATGATTTACCGAATGAACTTTATGACAACAGTCAAACATACACATGTTCTTGACAGGTGTTATGTCATGTTTATGATGGTGTCATGACAGTCTTATTCACACCCCGTCAAATAAAGTCTTGCCCCTTTTGCTATGCAATTACTAATTGGTTTATCCAATTAAAATTATTATAAGTTAATAACTTACTGTTTTGATTGTAAGTCCAACAGAAAGGACTGAGCTTTTCACACGTATGATGTATTTTCTTTAGCTGCAGACTCATCCTTTGCTACAAATGAGCAAGCATTCACTAAAGGGAATTCTGTTACTGCGAAATGTTTATTTTCATATTCAAAACACTGAAACATTTGTTTGCATCATTTCATGTGTTTCTAATATCGCATAAAAAGGTGCAAGTGACTAGTTAAAAAAATCAGCAGAATGTTTTTTTTATCTGATTGTCAGAATAATTGATAGCATAATCAATTACTGAAATAATCATTGCCGCCTGTTCTTGTTTAAAGCAGAACTGCTATTATTACAAAAAATATCAGTGTCTTGTACCTTATCAACATATGTCATATCATTAAGTCAAAGATTTATCATTAAATAGGAAGCAATGCCCATATTTAGATGAGTGTTGCATCCTCCAGGTGAGGTTTGTATGAGTGTACTTCTTCATTGGGTAACTGTTGGGTGGTCTTCTTGTTGTGGGGACTGGATGATGGTTATGATGGCATTAGAAATGATTCTAATAACTCTAGCTGACTTGTCCCGTTTGTCCCTTTGTCCTTTCACCTTCTTTTAACCTGCAGGACTTTGAAAGGTGTCTCTGTCCTCAGTACTAATACGTATCCACTAACAGAGTAGTTGCATCCTGTCGGCTTTAAGCCTCTATTCAGAAGGCTGAAGAAGACTTGAGTTTAGCTCTTTGCTGGTTTCCTGCTTCATTTCCCCCTTCTCTTTTTTTCCCTCCCTTTCTTCCTTCTCTTCCTCCTGCCCTGTTGTGTTTCCCTCCCGTGTGCTGAATGGCTGCTTCCTTCCTTCCTTCCTTCCATCCTTCTTTCCTTCCTTCTGTCTTGTCTTGTCCCTGATATTCATTTGGCCCGTGTGTGTGTGTATGTGTTCAGCCTTTGAAAGCACACTCTACACCCCCATGCCTCAGGAGTACGGCCGGACCTCGTCCACGCCCGTATCTCCGTCCACGCCCACGTTCCCGGCTCCTGGCACGCCCTTGGCCTCCTCCGCTGCTGCCGCCCCTCCAACCCCGCCCCTCAGACAGTCGGCGTCCCGCTTCGCCACCTCATTAGGCTCTGCCTTCCATCCCGTCCTGCCTCACTACGCCACGGTTCCCAGGCGGCAGCCGGCCTTCCCTCAAGCCCCACCTCCTGCCCCGGCGCCTGTCCCCACCCATCCCACCCCGCCCAAGTCCGTGGCGTGGTCGGCGTGTAATTTCACCCCGTTGCCGCCCTCGCCCCCCGTCATGATCAGCAGTCCCCCAGGGAAGGCCACGGGGCCGCGACCGCTGATCCCGTTGGTGGCTCAGTCTCCCCTCAGCCAGAAGCCCCCATCACCTTCACCCAACGGCCCCCCCATGTTCCCCGCACCCTCACCCGTCACTATCCCCCACAGCCAAACCCCCGTAGGAATCGCCTGCCCCACTCCTCCCCCTCCTCCAACCCCTCCCCCTCTCCCCCCATCGTCTTCGTCCGTCTCGTCTCCCCCCTCCTCATCCCAGGCTCCTGGTCTGCCCTCTCCCTCCACAGCGCCCCCTGCTGCTGCAGCTGCCGCCACTTGTGTCTCTGCTGAGCACCTCTCCCTCCCCGTGGGTCTGGGCCTGGCAGGGCCTCTGGAACCGGACGCGGCTCAGTGGGGCCCCTGCTGTCAGCCCCAGCCCCAGGGTAAGGCTTCCAGTCTGGTTTCTGCTCTCTTTCCTCTCCTCTTCTCTTCCTCCCTTAGTCTCTTGCTGCCTCTGGCTCACCCACTAACAGAGAACTGACATGTCAACAACCTTGACTATTCATACCATTTGGATTTTTCCACATTTGTTTCATTGCAACCATAATGTCTGTCTGTTGGGAAGATCGATGAGGTAGTGAACAATTGTGAGGTGATTTAAAAATCATACAAGGAATAAAACCCTTAAGGTGTGTGGCATGTGTTTGTATTCAGTCTCTTTCGTTCTCAGACTTGTAAATACAACCCAGTAGAACCGACTGCCTTCAAAACTCATGTAATCAGGGCTGGATGATAAATCAATAACACTATATGTTGCAATTGACACGTGATCAATATCAATAGATACATCACATAGATTGTTCAATATATAGAATATCGACTGAACTCTGATCCAGAACTGCACAGCATTCTGGGGGATGTAGGCAGAGCAAAGGCTTTAGCCATTCAACCTCTCACAGTAAGTTCAGCCAAGTTGGTGGCATCAACTTACTCACTCACTCTTTGGTTACCTAGTAACCCCCAGTGAGGAGCATGTGCAGTAGTAGTTTTTGCCACTATGCCTCATGACTGCTGAAAAACAATAACATGGAATGAAAACTAGATCAAACAGGAACGGTCACGTCACAAGAATTTCAGATATTAATTTCAGATATGAAACACTGATAAAATGTAAAATGTAAAAATCAATGTTTATAGACAGTTTAAGCTTTTCTGCAAAGAAGAATTGAGAAAAAAATATCAGTCTCTAAATGTGCAAAACTGACAGAGACCCCAAACATCTTGCTGCTGGAAGTGTAGAAACACCTTGTTGTTTTAGGCTGATAAATATAAATGCATGCCATACTTTTCAGATTTATATGTTGAAAACCGTACATCAAATGCTTTGTACTCTCTCAGAAAAATTAAATCAGAAGAACACTGAAGTTTATGTGATAAAATGTGGAATGTCTTTGGTATAATAAATACTTTTGCAAAGCACCAAACAAGCATTTATCACTTTAATACAGTGAAACTTAAAAACCCGTAAAGTCTTCTCTGTACTGCAGGCACTGTTGCTCCATCCCATCCTAACTTCTGGTCTGTGTGCTTGCTGCTGAAGAACCAGGCTTGACTGGATATAAAATGCCTTGTTGAGCTTTGCCTGTTTGATGCATCGTAATGTGTTCCAGCAGATCACTGACTGGTTGTGGAAAGCCAACACCATTCTCTTTTAGTTACTCTCTTTTTTTTATTATTATTATTATCACTTCATTCCTCATTAGTGTCCCACCACAGAACTGCTTCTGTGATTTGACATTTCACTGACCCTGGTTGGGTTCTTCTGTGTCAGTTTGCATTCACTCACTGAACATCTGAGTTCTAATCAGACTGTCTGTAAATACAATTGATTCATAGCTAAATCAGTGTTTTTATCTTCATGGTTTAATTGTGAAAGACAGAATGCTGAATTCATTCTTAATCTGGCTCATTAAATAAACTGGTTTAATTAGGTATAAAATAAATCAGAGATTTAATGCTAACTTATACACCAACTCAGCAGCGGTCCTCTGACCTCCATCCTCTGTCCTCTCACACATCAGACGATGTTTTCCCAGTTCCAGTTGGTGTCGAGGCCGACAGCTCTGATTGGCTGGAAAACTCTGGGCTGGTGAATTTGCATTGATCACAGTTCAACATGGTCACATTCCATCCAAGAGTTTATTGATCAGATTATTTGCTCTTATCATAATTTGTAACATCTTTCTTTTTTTTTAAAAAGTGGAATCATTGTTTTGGTCATAATGCATCGCTCTGTTTGTGTATGTGTTTCTGTGGTAATGTTTATCCTGTCAAATGTTCTGTTTAATGTTGGCTGCTTTTTCGGTTCTAATCAGACTTCATGCATTTTGTTCTTGTTCCTATAAATAACTAAAAGCAACAGGAAACATGTCATGTTTTATGCTGCTCACTAACACGCATGCTGTTTGGTTTGATATGACAAATAGCATCATTTTGTAGTATGTGCATTGATAATGTGTTATGAATATCACAGTTTCAACACAATTATGCCTGCACTTTTTGTAACATGAATTTGAACTGAAGGGTAATAATGGAGGATGAACAGTCATGGTAATAAAATACTTTAAAAATAACATGGTCTTTAGCTCTTAAAGCATATAAATGCAACTTTGGAGCAAAAACAACAAAATCCTGTGCATATGAAAAGTTTTGAGTTACAGACCAGTTCTATAGATTGACACAGAGGTGGATGTTTGACTGATTTTATTTCTGTTAATTATGGCCGTTCTTCACTTAAAGCTAATGAAAACCAGAATTATAATGCTGTAGCAGACCAAAACTTCAAGAGAAATGTGGGTTTAATGAAAAGAATGTTTAATACCTGCTTTAAGGTTGTTTCCAAAAGGTACTTTTAATCAAACTGTACTCATTGGGATGTGTGTCCTAATTTATTGAACATCCATTCCAAGTGTAATTGCACTTCTGAGAGTTATGTTTTCAAATGATACACCAGCTGTAATGTATAAACTGTGCTTCTGTGTTTGGATGCAGATAAATAATCTGAGAAGTGAAATGGGATCAACTGGTTTTGTAAATGGTTAACCTGACTATTTAGCACTAGCGCTCCCAAATCCAATTGAATTGAAAGCTTGTGTTGTCATTGCACTCAAATGCTGCAATGATTCATAATGACTCATACCACACGAGTCCTTTGTGAAGATGTGAACTGGATTTTGAGTTGCTCATGAAACACGCTTAAGCTCATAGCTGTTGTTTTTACACCAAAGTTCTAATGTAAAACAGAACTGGAACACACCATAAATCAATATTTGGCCTAAAAGTGTCATTATTTTTGTTCAAACTAAGCCAGATGCAAGAGAGAGCAGAATCAATTGTTTGTGCCCAAAAATCTAAAACTGATTTTTATTTGAGTTTTTTTCCCCAAACAATTGGGGAAGTGAAATCATTTAAAACTGCCATACATGTGGTTGCACAACTCTGGTATTGGCTATTTAATTCCATTCAATTCTATCTGTATTATATTGCTACATTAATCAATGTATGTAGATCAAATTTTATCGACTGAAACTTGGTGGATTCTTCTTTGATTCATGTCTCTACTCTACATTTTAACTTTGTGTTTAGGAAATAAAAACTTTTAGCTGATTTGTCACATTCTGTTATTTTCCTCAAGTGCATCTCAAGCATATTAATACACTTTGCAGATTTGTATTGCTTTTATTCAACTTAGAACTTTGTTCCCGATAGGAAAGAAAACTGCAGTCATTCAACTGATGGTAGGATATTATCAAAATGCTTGCTACCATCAAATTGGTCAATAAAAAAAAAACACATTTACATGTAGTGCCTCAAAAATTGTTTGTGTCCACTTTTCAATTATCTGTGGAAAAATCTTTCTTTACATCCATCAGGCTGTTACTTTTGCTGATCAACTTTTGAAGGTTTTCGCTGCTATTTTAAGTTTCTCCAAGTCTCTGAGGTTAGAAGCTCTCTTACCATCACCCTAATCTTTAACTCAGTCTTCTCAGTGGCTGCAGCTTATGTTCAGGTGCACCTAATAGTCTAGAAATTATGGTACTCTACCAGAGGTATAAATGATTTCAGTTTGTAAATCTTCCCTTGACGAACTCAGTGTTGGAGATTATTCCAACACTACTTCCTCTCTGGGGTTGGCATTGAGCTCAGGGGTCAAGGGTCAGGGCTTTGTGTGGAACACCCTCACTATTCTCAACGTTCTGCATTGTTCACTGCCTTATGCTCATTGTCCTTTAACTTTCCAGTATTTCTCAATTTTGAACATGAAAATTAATGTAACTATCATGAAATACAAGGCTGATTAAATGAAAAAATAGCTTATAGATTTATGAATTACTCCTAGAAATTTGAGTAATTATGAAGGTGGATATATTTTTCTGTTGACTGTCTGTCCTCCATTATAACTAAACACACAATCCACTGACATGTAGGTGTTTGAATGGAAACAACTCTTTTATTGAAGTTGGGTGATGGTTTAGATTGTCTGGATCAAATGTAAAGTTGATTAATTGGGTCTTTAAAGTTGTGAAATCAGATGATCTACTGAATTCAACTGTACAGCGTTACTCTGTCTATAATTACAACAGCTTGAAACTCATTTTCTTTCTGTCTGTCTCCACCCCTCCCCCCCTCCATCATCCCCTCCGTCAAGCAGACATGGCTCAAACCCCGGTGCTGCCTACCCCAACCCCTCCCCCACCTCCGCCCCTGCCACCAGGCTCCACTGTGACCTCAGCACCCGCCACCCCCACCACCCCGGCCGGCCACCCGCCCCCCCCACCGCCACCTCCTCCTCTCCCTCCCACCCTGACCCCAGGTGGGACACCACCTCCCCCTCCAGGGGCCCCGCCTCCACCGCCGCCCCCGGCTCCGCCCCTTCCTGCGGGGCTCTTCTCTCCCACGGAGGACCGCCCCCTTTCGGGCCTGGCGGCTGCCCTAGCTGGAGCCAAGCTGCGCAAAGTGCCAAGGGTGAGCAGGCGGCTAGAACCTCCTGATGTCACTAGCTGCATCTCCATTCATCATATAATGGCGCAAATTGGAATTCTGAAAATAACTTTGCTTAACAGAAACACGGCAGTTTTGATTTTTTTTAAAAATCTAGTTTTTCAATAAGATTATGCATTAGGATGAGGTGGGGGGGTTTTCGCAACAGTAATTTGCAAAACTGCAATGGAAAAAGTTTTTCGCACCACACAAGTCATGTGATCAACAGCCGGATGTTTCTACTAGTGGAAAAGACGACAAAGACAACAGAAAGTGGGAGGAGGAGTCATGTTTTATAATGACTTATCATGTGAACAAACTTATTCTCGTGTGATTTTAATCAAATCTTATTTAATGGACACTCCACTATTATAAAATTGTGGGGGTTTTTTTTATTTTATTTTATTTTTATTTTTTTACATTAGCGGAATATAGACAAGTTTTTGTGAATATTAGTATTGGAAATGTAGCTAATGTTATCTATGGAACCTAATGCTGAATGTCATCTGATCACTACCCATTTAAGTGTTCACACAGTGTTCATGCATGGTCTCTCTTTCTCTCTCTCACACACACAAACACACGCACACAGCCACCATCTGTCCCAGCCCATCCTCATCTCAGGCTTAGAACACAGACAGCGCCTGCCAAACACTCAATGGCTGATTATGTGCAACATGACAAAATACACAAGTTAACCATAAATTTGACAAGACACATCTTGTCCTGAAATGTTAAATCACCAATAAAATTTTTTTATTATTATTATTTCTGTGTCCCCATTCCACAGAGTGACGATGCAGGGGCAGCTCTGGCAGCTGCCCTGTCGGGGGCCGCAGGGGCCAAAACTGAGGCCAGAGGCAACGGGCCTCTGCCAGGAGGAGGAGGGCTTATGGAGGAGATGAGCGCCTTACTGGCCAGGAGGTAGATTGCTGAATTCTGTCTGCTTGAAGCTCCTAGTTCCAATAACCAGATTTAATTTAATATGGCAGCACTCTTTAGAACATCAGGGCTGCACCATATTAGAAAGCCTCACAAAGGCAGTAATTATGGTAAATATTGTGATATTTGTCTATTTTCTTCTTCCCCTTTTTCCTTCAGTCTGGTCATTATCATTTTGAATGTCTTTGTGTTGCCGCGCTCCCATGAGACTCAGTATAACTGGCTACTTATGACATTAGCTTGTAAAATGCAAGTTTCTAACACTTAGAATATTAGCCAACAGTTATTGCAATGATGATATATAGTCCAGCCCTAACTTGAATGTCTTTTTTTATTACTATCTTTGTAAAACGCTGGTGGAGTCCTGGAGATACCGGCTGATTTGAACAATTATCTGTGTTTTAACATTATTTATGCCTAATGTCTCTGGGATTTATGTCTTGCAGGAGAAGAATTGCAGAGAAGGGCTCCTCACCTGAACCTGACCAGAGATCAGTAAGTTGGACGTAATAATTTTTTGATATGTTATCACAAATCTTTTTCTTTCCTCACTTCTGAGTCGCACAAAAGCTCCTCTGTGAGCCGTGGTTTCCTCAGTGAGGCCAAGCTCCACATTCTTTCCATTCTTGTCGGAAATTACCTCTCAGTCACGCAGTGCTTCGTCTTTCTGATGAAGCCAAGAATGTGAACAGCAAACTGATGTCCGAAACCTGCCCAAAGATTTAAGATTCAATGATAACTGTAAAACTTTATCAAAGTTTTCTTTTCCCTCAGAGAGCAGACTACCTACATCATCTGTCACAGATTTTGAAAACATGAATGCATGCCTTAGCTATAGATAATCACAAACCATGCTCTGGGTGTAACATTTACAACTCAATAGGTATTCTAAAAACAAGGTTTACTTTATTATTTAAACTGCTATATTATTCCTATGGACATTTAATTTCCTAAACGTACTTGAAATTTCTGCATCTCTTTCAGGGAAGATTTTGAACTTCATGAGGTTCTTAATAAAACATCAAATGACGAGTCTTGTTTAAATGTCAAATTTCTTAGATTTTTTTAATTTT
This sequence comes from Poeciliopsis paucimaculata, assembly GCA_903067055.1. NCBI lineage: Eukaryota > Metazoa > Chordata > Actinopteri > Cyprinodontiformes > Poeciliidae > Poeciliopsis > Poeciliopsis paucimaculata. Next base: position 35,237 of record CAEGAD010039277.1, on the reverse strand, counting down.
TTTTTGTTCTGCCCATCAGGAGGAGGGTGAGATCAACACAACCCCCAAAATGTCAGCCTGTAGCACACCAGGTAAGACTGATTATAAAAAGATGACATTTCTCAGTTTCTGGCAAGTTGGTCTACAATTGTCCCATTTGAGCTACCATCTGATTTCTCAGTCTGTCTCCAGCGTCCTCCTTATATGATGGATTATGTGTTTTGACGACAGTAAGCTGTCGTTAAGAGAAGCTTGGTTTCTGTTATTTTGTGTGTTTTTCTTGTTGTCCAGACATGCCGAGGAAGCCATGGGAACGAACAAACACCATGAATGGTAGCAAATCTCCAGTGATTGGAAGGTACAGTCCCAGCCCTCTCCTCTGTAGAACCTCTGATCATCTCACTACATCTTCTTTTTTACACGATTCAGTTTAAAATGCATTTTATTCCACTACCTGACTCAGACACTTTGAAAACCTTAGCAAAAATGTAGAAAGTTTTCAATTACTTGAACTTCAGAAAGCTATTAGCATCAGCTAGCTTTAGCATGATGCACTTCCTGGGCCGTTCTGTGCTGCCTAACATCACTACAGCTTGTGTTGCTTCTTTGTCCACAGTAGGTGTTCATCACACACTGTAATGTTGTGACAACCTCAGAAGTGTGTGAGTGAGAATAAAAAGTAAGGCAGAAAGTTTCTCTGCCGACGACATTGTTTCTTCAACTAACCTGGGATTTCAAGACAAAAATCTTAACATTGGCTCGGAGACATTACTATAATAATAATAATAAATTAAAATAAATGATTTTCTTTGTGATGCTCTGTTATCATGCACTAGATAATAGCCATCACAAAGAAAACTAAAGCAAAGAGACAAGACGGGTCACAATAAAACTGGCAGATTGGGATACCTAAAGAGTAGACTTGTGTTATAAAAAAGGAAACAAATTGTTTGTAGTTTTTAGAAGGCTCTGATTGGTTGTTTCAAACAGGAAGCTGTGCTTTAATTCAGACAGCAGTAATAGCTTAGGGGAGAGGAGACTGATCTTTTCACAGGTTATCTGTCTCATATTAAACTGTCACCCATAGTGACAGTTTTAACAAATATGTGAAAAACATATGTTTACAGATGCTTCATACTGCAGCTTTAAGGGTTGTTTGATCAGAACTTATAACTGACACAACAGAACAATGATTTCTACACCAAGACAAGATGATAATCAATATATTATAATACTAAAAAGTCCAAAATTCTGCCATGATATCCAAACAAAAGTAAATAAAGGCTGTGAGACAATATTCCCCAAACAATGTGACATCATAAAGTGGATGTTTTTCAAATAATCTTTTAGAAGATGGTTCTAAAAGTTTTTGTTAAACAGTGATTAAAGTGAAAGGTGAGATTCCTGCTTATCTAAGTTTATATTTGGCTGATTTTATGTCTTAATGAGAACCAGATCTTTGTTCAGCTCAAAACAAAAAAACCCCCGCTGCCTTATCATATAGTTAGTTTAGAGCAGCCCAACAGGAGTTTGCAGGTGTAACAAACCTAAGCTCTAGTGGGTCTATTGAAGAAGCCTCATCAGGCTGGGATCCTGAGCTATTAGAAGTAAGGTGTGTGTCTTTGCTGCTCACACAGACGAGAGTCTCCGTGGAGAAATCCCATGGCAGCAGATTCCTCCTACAGGTAGAGAGACACCTCACGCCTCTGAGGAGTTTTACCAAATCTTTTCTTCCAGTCAAACTCTTTCTTTTAATCCAAGTTTGCTGTGATGTATGTGATCATTTTCTTTTTTTTTCTTTACAATGAAGAGCAGCTTGGTGCCTGGTAGAATATCTGGGAGAAACTGTGTGTCTGTGTGTGTCTTTTTTTTTTTTTTAATCTACCAGCCTCCGGGGGTTGGGGGGGTCAGCTTTGTGTGGCTTTTCCTAACGATGTAATTCAAATGTCATCTGGACATTGTGTTGCATGCTGTTGAGCCTGTTTCCATCTAAACTTTTTCTTTTTAGTTCCAAAACAGGGAACTCTATATGTGTGCATCACACCCTATCATTAGGGAGTGCATTACGCCCAGTGCAGCGTAGACTTGGCCTACTATTATCTTTGTAGAGCCAGAGCAAATACTGCCGGCGTTCACAGATAAGGCTGAGTGTGAGGGTACGCACGAGAGGGAACGCCAGATGGGTGGGCTGGATTCCTGCTTGACTTCTTTAAAATGAAACTATTGACAGCAGAATGCTAAAAAATATGCAGCCAATTTCTTTTCATAAAATGACTGGAAGTCTGCAAACTTTTTCACATACTTACATTATTTCCTCTTAGTGTTGAAGTTGTAAGTTATGGAGCTCTGCGTGTGTTTGGCTCTCACCTTCACCCATAAGAAGGACGAACATTGTTTCTGTGTTTCCAGGTTCTTGATGAGCTGCCGCTTGGCTCATTTCCTTTTCTTTCACGTCTCCCTCCTGCCACACTTCCTCTCTTCGAGCTGATTGGCTGTTCTCTGAGAGCGCAGACAGCCGGTGCAGGATCGGCTTAATTACCGACGTCCTCTTTGCTTTTTCTGTGCTGAACTGAACAAATTTAATCTTTATCCAGTAATTTGTGAGGGGGGAGAAACATATTTTATCCAGAAAGTGTTCTGGTCGCTAAGGTACTGACTGATTGAAAGCACAGATACAACATTTTACCTTTTTCATCTCTTAAAACACTTTTTTCACATCCTGAATGCACAAAATACTACAAAGTTAAAGTCACAAAAAAATCACTAATCAGATGTAAAAGTAGCCAATTACACCTTTATGGACAGTTTTAACAGATTACATGCTGATAAAAATATTTGCAGGTCATTTAAGGAAAAGACCTTTTCAATAAGTTTAAGTGGACACTCTTCAGGAAGAGTTTTTACTTTACAGACTAGCTATAGTTAAAGAAGAATTTTCATATGTTTTGGTGCAGAATTAAGAAATGTATCGGATTTAGGACCGAAAAGGAAGTGACATGAATTAGATTTTTTTTAAAGGTGAAAAGATCAGAATTGAGCCGTTCAGACTGCCAAGAAAATGGGTTATGTGGGGGGACGCTGTGGTGGCGCGCAGGTAGCACAATCCACATTTGAAGGGCCACGTTACTCTCATTACCCACTTTTCTGTCAATTCATTATGAAATAAAGGCCACTAGAGCCAATAAAACCTTTAAAAATAAAGAAAGTGTGGGATTTGGGTTGCAGATGGGCAAAAAAAAAAAAAAATCTGATTTGGGTCACATTTACCTGCTGTGTGAACTGAGGCCTAATTAACAGAATCCATCTGGGTTTCATTCATTGTCCGTATAAATGCAGCTGCCCTGTGAAAGCCTCGCAGGGTTGCCAGAAAACAAAACATGAAGACCAAGGAACACAACAGACAGGTCAGGGAGAACACTGTGGAGAAGAATTAGCTGATAAAACACTCCAGTCATCTCACTGATCACTGTTCACTCAAGTAGAATAGCTCAACTCCAAATAAACTAAGATTTCCACAATCCACCTAAATTAGAAAAAAAATGTAGCTTTAAAGCTACAACATGAAGCATGTTGAAGGTATTCTGGTTGAATTAGATTAAACTACATTTCCTCATCCACTTGCTTTCAGGAAGCGTCACATTTAAACAACACACAGGCATTATGAGGAGAAAATAACGGATCACTGTTTCTTTATTGACAATGAAATTTAATTTAAAGTTGCTAAAATAGCTTTGAAGGTCTGAGTTTATGACAGGCTGATGGCATCGGGGTTTAAATTCAGTGTGTGCTTTCATGCACACACGCACGCCCTGTGCGTGCGTGTGTGCGTGTCTGCATGCTTCAAGCAGGTTTTCTCTGGTAATTCCATTGCAATGCTTGGGTGAATTCTTCAGCATCTTTCCTTTTTTAAATTATAAATGGTTGTGTCCATATGCTGGAATGCAACTGTTGGTTTTGATGCTTCTCTCATGGTTGCAGGTTTTTCCCAATACACAGATTATCTACTCAAAGTTATTTCAAAGGAAACAGTCCCGTTTTTAAAGCTACAAGTTTTTTTGTAGACACACATTGAGACTCAGTTTAGACGTAGTTTGCCATCTGTAGAACATGTTAGTTTTTCTATTTTACTGGGGTTTTTAAAAACATGTTTCTGGTGACATCACATAAAACTATAAGGTCACTAGTCGTTGGACATCCTTTGGTATCCACCTGTTTTGAATCAAATTCCTACTTCGTACTTGTATTTTGTACGGCTGCAGCAAAACGTCTGAGTCTTAAATGAGAACATTCCAGGGATTCCAGGACCAGCTGGCAACAGTCAGACACATAGGGCAGGTTTTAAGCAATCAGAAGTCGCTCTTCAACCATAACTTCATGCTGATGCCAGCTGACCAGCTCCAAACTTGTGATGTCATCAATAATAATAGACCACACCCAAAGCAGGATTGGCTTTTTTTTTTCTTTTTTTTTTTTGCTGTTCTCTTGTCAAAAACAGTATTTTGTGAAACCCTCATTCATTACACAGACATGTTTTCAGTACATGAAACGCATCAGCACAGAGGCATGTTGTTTTCCTATTGGTCCTACTTTGATCTTTACTCTAAGCTTCATGGGCTTTTGTTGTTTCACAGACCCAAATCCACGCCGACACCGACTGCATCCTTAAGTGCCAATGGTGTGCCAACAGAATCTGTTGATTATGACAGGTTGAAACAGGTAAGAAACCATTTTAAAAAGCCTTGAAATGTTTAGAAGGCTTGACCAAATCAGAGTTTTTTTTCTCTAATTCAATATGTATGACGTGAAGCATATACTGTATTGATGTTTTGGTAAAATTTCTAATCATATAGGCTGACTTAAATGTCACAAAGTAATTCAGGCAAATATCTTCACTATCTTAAAGGGAACATTTGGATTGTTTAAAAGTCAAGTTGTGTGAATGCATTAGCATCAGTTTCTAACTTCAGTTAAACGTTCAAATGAATTTTTATATCTTAATTATTGGACTAGTTGTGGATTTCTTTTAATGTTTTACTTGGATTTCAGTTGAATTCATGTTGGTGCTTTCAGATCTGATTAGCAGATCATTTTACCAGTGATCCTATCTATCACTGTCTGACTGCTTGAGCTGTATTTTTACCTTAAATTTTTACTTTTACTATAAATCTATATGTATTCTTCTCAGGTACAGGTTATTCTCTATACCCTTTAATGCAGCTTTGTGAGCCAAAGATACAAACATTTTCAGTTTTGGTAGTAGGTTTAATTAGCTAACATCTGATTAAGCAGAGGATCACTGTGACTAGCTTCTTCAAAGTCTTCACTACAAACTCTCTGTAATGTCAGAGAACCTCACTTAAAAACATGCAGACACTCCCTTTAAAGGGGAATTATGGTAAAATTGAAGTTTTGCGATTTACATCATTTTATGTTGTTTTCTCATTAAAAATGCGCCTGGAATGTTGCTTTGCTTGTTTGAGAAATCTTGTAATCACCATGGCAACCATTCAGCTGTGCAAAACATCTGGTTGGACCTCGTTCTGCCTTCAAGGAGGAGGCTCCTCCTCACAGCTTCAGTTTCCACTCGGCTCCATCAGACTAGCCAGCAGCAATTAGCAAACACCTGGCGGAACTGAACTTATTATAGAAGCTAGTTCTCAGTGCATTGCTGGTAAAGCTGTTGTTAAAGGATTAATAGAGGAGCCATGTTATGATGACGTCCTGAAGGTGGAGTTTCAGAAAGAGTAGGAGTTTTTTTTTAAAGAGACAGAGGCCCAATTTCAAGTTAAATTGCAAAGTAAAATTTCTTTTAAATGATATTTGACATATATAGCATATTTATAACAACTGGAATTATTGATTGTGCTTTATCATGGCACTATGTAGCTGGAAAACACATAATACTGCTCCTATTAAAATATCCATCACAAACGTTTTTTCTCTCCTTGGCTTGGTTTGCATTTTGTAATTGCTAATGAAGCAGTTCTATGAAGTTGGACTTGTTGTCATGCAGTTGGTGTTGTGGAGGGTGGGAGGGGCAGCTCCTCCCTCTCTGAAGGAGTCGGTTAGATAAGAGTCCTGCCTATCTGTCACCATAGTGAGCCTGACAGAGTGACACTCAGCTCAGTGCCTGGCTGCACTCGTTGCCATCCAGTTTGCCATCCAGCTGCTGAGTGGCCCCATACGATCTCTAACACCTGCTTATGTCTTGGTGTTAATAAGTCAGTCTTTGGCCCTAATCTGATCTGGAGTCTCAGTGCAGGAATCAGTTTCCTGTTATCAGGAAGCAGGACCTAACTATAACCTCTGACCTCTAGCACCATATGACTTGAAACAGGAGCTGCTCAATACATTCAAACTGCTCTGTAAAATCCGAACTCTGCAAACATTTCAGTATTTTAAGAAAATGTGACCTTATCTACGTCTTCTTTTTTGTAGGACATTCTCGATGAGATGAGAAAGGAGCTGTCGAAACTAAAAGAAGAGCTTATTGATGGTAACTATCACCAGAATCTGACAGCAGTTTTTCAGATTGTCACTTTCTTCTGTTCTTGCTACCTCATGTTTAGAAGTATTCTTTTTTTAAACACCTGTTGAAAACAGGAAGTGAAATAACGTAAGTGCCCTCATTTCAGAAACAGTCATATGTTGACATCAGTGTTGGTGTACTATGTTGCCTCATCACTATAAAACTGAAAACAGGATTAATGTTGAGGGTTTGTGACACATCAGTCAGGGTGCAGCACTTTTCATTGTCCTGTAGAAAGGCTAAATCTGAAGAAATCTTCTTTCTTCTAAAAGAAGAACTGATTCTTCTCTTAGAAGAATCAGTTCTTCTAAAAGAACTGATTTTTGTTGTTTTATGCACTTTTCTAGTTGTGTCGACTTCAAGTCATTTACACCAAAGTCGCTTCCACACACATTCGCATACACAAATAAACAGATCAGAAGCATTTTAAATGCATTTTAGAAAAGCACAAACTTTTACTTTGAACATAATCAAATTTAATAGACTTTATTTTCCCCATCCAGCTGAGGAATATAAGCACATACCAACAATAATGCCTCTTTCACTTCACATTCATTATAAAGGATGAAAAACACTTTGCTTTTTCATTCAAAATCTGTAGAAACTACAGATTTTTGGAATCAAAAAATACTATGGAGTTCCTCAAATGCTTTGCAAGTCATTCACCTAATTTATTCAGCAATGTTCAGATTGAACCTAGAAAAAAATCCCATTAAAATCTGACATCCAGGAGAGTATTTTCTCTTTTTTTTCTGTGTGTGTTTTTTCTGCAGCAATCAGGGAGGAGCTGGGCAAATCCAGCACTGCGTAGAGGATCCACGCTCCCTGTCCCTCAACATCCACACCCATGTGACCAGAAAGCCAACCACAGTCCATTTCAGACGAGACAATTTAACAGCAGAGCAAACAAAGAAAGAAGAAGAAGTAGTAGTTGTAGTAATGGAGACGGTGACTATGACAACAATCGTATAATCCCACAGAACGGACAGAATTCAGTGTGGAGCGGTGTCGGAAGTGGGAAGAATCCACTCAGTTAACCTCATGTTTCTGCTGCCCCCTCTGACCCCCATCGTCCCCCACATCGCCTCCTGGAGGACAGGGCACAGTCTGCCAGAGAAGTGACTTGTCTTTATGCAAACACGCGTTCTCTTCCTTTTTTTTTTTTTTTCTTTTTTTTTGTCCCACAGTAACAGTGGTACCTAAACACAACACTGAACTCCTCACAGATGCTGTAGTACCCGCTGATGCTCAGAGTCTGAACTCCTGGAATTTCCTATCTGATGTTTTCCTGAGAGAGAGCTCAGAGACAGGAAGAAGTCTGGAACTAGAACTCTAAAACTTTCTCCCATAATGCCATTGCGGTAGCGCGCGCGCGCGTGTGTGTGTGGGGATGTGTGTGAGCGTGTATGAGGGACTGCCAGTCTCTTCTGCAGTCCACCTCTGCAGGACACTGTAAAGCTTGTCTTCCTTCAAATGCTATTTTAACCTGAATATGTACAAAACAAAGAGAGCGATATTAGAGAAAGTATCTTATCAAGCGCGTTTGTTTTGTTTAGATCTACAGTACGGCCATATCTAGTAGCTCAATAATCCAGTCTTTTAATAGGACTCACTCATGTCAGTCTGTCGGTGAACTCCTAACCTGATTTGTTGTATTCTGTCTCCAGTTTTCCGCTCATTTATTTCTCTGTAACATTCAGCGACGGATGGATGAGATGGTAGGCGGCGCCCCTCGTTGTAGCGCTGCTCCAGGATTTATCGAGTTCATGCTGTCACCCTTCTCTCCGTTCGTCATACTTGGGTGCTTTGTTGGTGTTGGAAGCATGTAGGGTTTTTTCTTTTTCTATTTTTGTTTGACACTATACAATGAGGATCACAAGTCTGCCACGAAACTGCATTAACTGTCTCAAGTTTTCTTACAAGCAATAAGTGTAGCATTAGCTCCAAGGCCCACGCTCACCACCCCAACGCCGCCGCAGGTTTGAAGCATCCGTCATGGAAAACTCAGAGCAGCACTGTAAAACACACTTCTGGAATTGCTTTTGTTTTGTTTTTTTTCTCTAACAAATCCAAGAAAATCTTTAGCCATTTCCCCCCAATTCAATAGCATAACACTTTAAAGATGTTCTCCAGAAGCTGAGCATGCAAGGACACAATGTGCCATTTTGTTTCTCTTATTTCCTGCCTTTATTTTTCTGCTGCTGTTGGAATCATCCAGTGAGACCTGCATTTCCTATTCCTTTATCCTCGACACCTTTTTTCTCTCACCCTTCGGTTCCATACAGCACTGTTTGTTTTGTTAAACGCTCAAAGTACAATCAACTTGAGAGGGACGCGTTACAAGCTTAGAGGCTGGTGTCCAAACGTTGAAGCTGCAGATTACAGATTATGGAAATTACAGGCCAGACGAACCATTTAAAGTCCAAATTACTGCTCAGTATTCCCGTTTTGTGTGAATGAGATCCTAACGAGGAAGAGTTTCACCAGTGCAGTGGAACCATAGGACTGCTGTACAGCCACTCACAGCTGCTTCTCTAGAGACATTTTTTACCTAAAATTAGTCTTTTTTTTTTTAATTTCATCATAATGATACCTGAATTGAAAGTGTTTTTTTCTGTGAAAGACTATACATCAAAGAGCAAAGAAATCTAATCCATCTCAAAGAGACTGGGAAATATAGTTAAATATCCCTGTAAAAATGCACACTGGTGTCTTACGAGCTGCAAATAAAGTCCTAAACCTTTACATTTTGGATTATATGAGGAAATGAAACAGCTGTCAGTGTGCAGTGAGCAGGCACCATAAAGCAGGATTTAACTGCCATTGTGAAAAACAAAACGAGTACACAGTTTAAATTTTGAACTACAGTGTCTTTATAATATAAAATAAAAATAATTCTCCATGTGAATATTCTACATCTTTAGCTTGAGGACTGTAAAAGCTACCAACATCTCTAAATGCAGCATGCTTTATGAAACTTAAAATGACAGAGCAGAGCACTTTTTCAGCTCACAGCCTTCCTGTTATCTAATGAAAATCTTGGTCTCTGTAGGGCAGACACGTTCAAATAGCTTTTTACATCTCTGACTTTATATTAAACACCTCGCTGATACTTAAACGAGTTGGTTTTTATCCCTGCAAAGAGTTCTTTTACCACAATTTGAGAGCGGTTGGCATGCTGCGTTCACTGACTGGAAACATTGGATTTCTGATTTTTCTATTTATTAGTCGCTGATCTGGGCTCATCGAGCTGAAAATGGACCTACTTGGGTCACCAGCTGATTTTCAGATCATCTTTAGTTGTAAGAGTTCAGCTAGCTCTGTTAGAAGTTTTTCTAAAATTCTAAGAATGAAAACCGACCGATGCTCGGCTTCTTATGCTTTATGCACAAATTATTTGCCGATGAGTGTGTCCCTGTAATTGTGGAAACCCTTGTGTCCCTGTAATTGTGGAAACCCCTGTGTCCCTGTGGAAACCCTTGTGTCCCTGTAGCTGTGGAAACCCCTGCTGGATCTCATTTAACACAACTATGATAAAGGGCTTTGATGTCATAGCTTTGCTACACACTAGTAGACATCACACTCAGTCTTCTCTCAAATCAAAACAAAAAAGGTTCTGGTGTCGTTTGGACAGACGCCATCTTTTAATTTCACTGTATATATTTTTTCTAGTAGGCATGCTCTGGCTCTATATGTTAATAATCCAAACTCATCTTCACATCCATCTTTTTCTGATTAACGCAGCCGGCCTTCAGGCCTCCTGAGCTGCATGTTTACTCAAAAATTATTGCACTTTATGACAGAACTGGCCAAGCAATCCAGCGTCCCAAGAAAGCAGTCATATAGGGCCTCTGCTGCCAGCGCCTTGGCTGTCTCACCAAAGGATTTAAGCCAGTAGCCTCCTGCTGAACATCATCACTCCCAACAAAAGTCGCCTTTCTTATTTTTGTATCATTCTGTCTAGAGACCTAAAAGCAAAATGTGTTTTGGGTGGCAAGTGAAATGCTTTGATGGGGGGGAGAATCTCTTTGTAAAGCGATGTGGTTTGTGCCTTGTTCCGAAGTTGCATTTAATACGTCAAAGATTTAATAGTAATAATATGTAGAGGCTATCGTAGTCTTTTTCATTTATCTTTATGGCCTGACTCATTTAAAGGAAGCACTCAGTCGGCTTCAGTACCGTTTCCCACCAATGAAACATCTTTGCACCAGGATTATTTTAACCTAAATATGATCAATTTAAACACTTGTTAAATGTTTCTCTTACAGTTCAGAAGTACAATCAAACTTTGATAACATGAGACCGGTAAGAGCTAAACGATCTTCAGTCTGATGTAATTTCTTATATTAACCTAAATTTCTGTTTGGAAGTGCAGATGGATACGTGTCTCGAAATGTCAAAGACTGTTTTTGGTTCAGCATCTTTGCTTTTTTTTTTTTTTTTTTTTAACCAAACTCAAGAAAAGTAAAGATGCGACACGACCCTGATTGCAGGTAGTTGGATTCTTTTCTCATCTGCATTGTACCATACTGTTACTCGTGTTAATCAGTCTTTTCTTACTTGCTAACATGCTGTTTTGTTTGAGCAAATAAAATAAAAGTTGCAATAAAAGATAAAGAATTGGTTTGTTAATTTGGGTGAGAATGAGAAATGGATACTTTTTTTTCATAGGGGAAAGCTTTGGATAATAAATTTAAAAAAACATTTTTCCTCCAAGGTGAGTCCTTGGTGACTGTTGTATAATAGCCTACACAGCCAGGCAGTCTGTGGGGATGCGATAATGATCTGTAGCCTTCACCATGTTGTAAATGTCACAATATCTTCTTTCTGTGATCCACCCCAAGGTAGTGATTATGTTTAGTTTTTACATATGCGTCCACATTTCCATTTAGCACCCTGTTGGCTCAAATAATTCCATTTGAGACTCCTGTTTTCAAAGATTATTCCAGAGGTTTCTCCCTCTTCTTTTCCATAAATCTGGTAAAAATACAATACAGAACATGCCTTAGCAGTGCAGGTTGCTGCATGCAACATCTAAAATAGATGTTTCTCGTGAATGGTAGTAGAAATCCCAGCAGGAGTGGTGAGGTTGCGTGATGTTTTTTCTTTGCAGAAAATACGACTATTGAAACTAACAAAAAACTAACTAGCTGTTCTAATACTGCTACATCTACATGTTACAACTGTACATGTGTGGCTTTTTCTTTTGCAATTTAGTTGAACATGAAATATATTTTTACTTTCCATCAATCTCGTATTGACTTGAACTGCTGTAGTCTGCCGACTAGTTTGCTCTTTTCCAGAGCTAGAACAAGTTCACCCTGTGAGTTTCCCTTCCCACATCTATCGCTCCGTCTCAGACTCCGTCTCACTACCCTCATGTCAGCCATAACGCATCTGACTGCCTTTCACTGCTCAGCCAAGAACAGGAAGAGGAGGGCCGACTGATTCAAAATGGGGCGCTGATGCGGATGCCTCATTTGAGTCCTTGGCACCTGAACTGTTATTATGAACTAAGAGATCTGCTGCTTGGTGATCTCAATGTTTCAAGTTGAACCCTGAAACATTGAGTTGCTTACTTACAGAGAAAGCCTTTGATGAAAAAGGATAACTATTTTTAAAGATAAATCCAGTTGAATCTTTTAAATGCGTACGAGTCATTTATTTTCTGCAAAAAGAGGATTATAAATATAAAAAGTTAATGTAGGTTCGCCAAAGCTTTGAACAATATTTAACTTAAGCTTATTCTCATAAAGTTCCTGTATTGTTGAAAACATTCTTAAAAGCTATAGTTGCTTAAATCTAAATCAACCAGGGCCTGTTCTAATGAGGCTTTCCTCCTTTTTTTTTGGTTCTTAAAAGTTCACCTCCTCACATACTGCAACTTTTCCCCTGGGTGGAACTCTGCAGTGCATCTGCAGTTCATTTGAGGTTTCAGTTTGATTTACTGCCACAGAGAGACTCGGGTGAGAGCTGCACTGACAGGAAAACACTGAGCTGCAGCGAGAGAGATGAGGAAGTTGTAAAAAATAGTTGAGCTTCAGTTTGATTGGGGAGTTTGAATTTTCAAAAGCGGATTTCTTCCTCTTATTGTTAGATTTTCTTGCGCTAACGGGTGCAAAACCAGTCATAACATGGATGAACAGGATCATTGCTTTGAGCAGAGTGAAAAGGTTTGCATAGACCAGCAATAGTTGGGTTTATGTTAGAAAAGTTGGAGACGAAATTCAGCTCAGCCATTTTTTTCTTAACGTCATCTAAATCCTATCAATTAACTGAATAATTTAAAGTAATTTTTTTATCCGTAGTATATCCCCTAAAAAGAATGTCATATTTTGCATATTTTCGACAAAATCTGCCATTTTGATTGACTGTAATACGACACCAGTAAACAAAATAGTCGTGACCGTCCCCAAACCAATCCCAACTCATTTAAAATCCACCAGTAACCAATCAGAGCGCAGAGCCGTTTGAAATGAAGGTTGAGCCACCCAATCGTAAAGCTTCGCGCCTTCCTGGTCACTGGTGGGTTTTGCCCGGTGAGGGAGGGAGAACGAGCTCTACGTCAAACGTTAGCAAAGTTCGTTTTTAAAAATATTAAGCTTAATTTATTAATTCAGCGTCTTTGGGTGGATTATCTCTCACGTTTGCTCAGTGGAATTATTCGTGCAGTATAAGGTAAGTGCTCCTACATGATGCGTTTACTTGTGTTGGAGGATTTCCAGCCGCTTTACGCCTCTCTTTGTTGGCTAACGGGGACTTAGCCGATGCTATTCACAAGCTGCTGCTAACGGTGAAATGGGCTCCGACTAATTTTTGGAATCGCATCGTATTTTTTTTTTTTTTTTTACCAAAAGCATTATAAACACATATTCACTTCGAAGCCTGCCTGTATGCTTACCACTGAAATACATTACATTTTACAGGGCAATAATTTTGGTCAGTTTGGGATGGACGGAGTTGTCATTTAGTTTCAATAGTAAACGTTATTTTGCCGACATTGAGATTAATATACGCAATCATGCAGCGCGCAGGAACTAGATTGCGCCCGCCTTGTCAAATGGCAACTTGAACAGACTTGAAGAAATAACACCCGCACTATTGGCTTTTATGTTACAAGGGTGTCATGCATGCTATTGTTTCCTTCCTTTTCATAAATGAGTCTCTGTGTTCAGTGTACATTGTTAGGCGCGCAGGCTTTGTCTGTTTGGCGGATGCATCGGGGTTTCTTACAGCAGCAGTATTTGAATGCATGACGTTTTCCCTCCTTTCCGTTTTGTTGCTTGTAGCTGCAGCAGGATTCTCTGAAAGCAAAGCCAACGCACGGCGGAGTTTGTTAAAGCAACAGTTCATGTTTTTATTTTGTCTTTGTTTGTTTTGGTTTTTTTTTTTTTTTTTTACATTTTCTTTAACCAGGTTATTGCATTATTAGTGGCTTATTGAGGCATCGCTAGGCTGAAGGACAAAACTATAAAATTAGATTTCCCTGAGAAAAAAAAAAAAAAGAATAAAATACAAGACAGGTGTTTAAGCCCAAACACTTGGGTGTTTGCCTTTGACGTTTAGTAGTTTCGAAAGTGATTAAATATTTAATAAATAAATACTTCTTTTTTTCAGGAAAGCGCACTAACGTAGCGGTTTAGTATTTCTGTTCTCGCCTCAAAGCGAAAGCGTAAACCGGGTTTCCTCTGAGTTGGAGAAAACTCTGCAGGGCGAATGTAGAAAGTCCATGTTCCAGATGTGGGTGGGGGTCTCCATCGTCTAACTTTCTTTTTTTTTTTTTTTAATTTGAAACTCCACCCTCTGGTGAGAGCCGTGTCTCTTCTCATAAATTGGCCGGCAGTCCGTCATCGGCAGGATCTGGACTTCCACATTGGACATGGAGCTGAGCCAGCAGACCTGAGGACCAGGGCGCAGGCCGGCTTTGGGTGTGTCGTTTTTCAAACGAGCTTTCGTGTTTTTACGAGACGCGATTATTGATGCCAGAGTAGCCAGTGAATCTGGGGCTGACTGGGAACATGTGACTTAAATATATCGTATTAAAGGATTGCGTTTCTGGTTTGTTTAAGGAATTTTGAAGCTTTTCAATTGCCGTCTGATTGTAGATGAGGTAGAAGAAACAGTTGTAGTCAAAGACCTGCAATCTGCGTTATTTTAAAGCAGCTTCTTCAGGTTCTTGTCTTGTAGTAGAGATTGTGTGAACCTGGAATGTTCAGGAGCCTGACTGCTGACAGCAGGCTGAGCCTCCAAGTTAAACAAAACAAAAACTATCATTGAACTTAAAAACTCAGGCTAGTTGAACCCAGATATTAGTTGCTCAGTATTATTGAGCAACTAAAGCTGAATGTTGTGCAATATTTTTTATTTTATTTTATTTTTTTACAAGGTGTCATTTGCAGTTTATAGCTTAGAGGAGCAATAGCTGCGTTTTCAATACCTTTGTCTATTCCACTAATGTCAAAAAATCCAATTTCGCAATTTCAGTGTTTCTGTTAAATAAATAAATTAAAATCACACGAATAAGCTTGTTTACACAATAAGTCATTAAAAACATGACAGCGACCATCGCTAGATCTCATCTGACTTTTTAAATTTATTTATTTATTTTTTTTAGGAAATTATAGTCCGAGATTTTACAGAAGAGCAATTGATTCAATACATTCAAATGACGGCACAACTTTATATGCAGTGCTGTGAGAGCTTTTGTGAAGCAGGCTGCACATTGTTAAAAAAACCCCAAGAATAAACAATCTTCCTCCTACATTCTGTCGTCTTTCATATTGTAGTTTTCGCCAGTAGTAACATCCGGTGGGTGATCACGTGAGGGGCCGGGGGTGCGTTTCATTTTTGCAAAATACATCTATTTCTATTTTTATAGAAAAATCTAATTTTATGTCTGTCATTGGCAAAAAATGTTCCACTTGTGATTGTTGTCAAACTCAGTACCAGAGATCACAGTCCTGCTATCTCTGTTCATGGCTTAGTTCCCTTTCATTCCTGCCTTCTGTGTTGTGTCTTTTCCTCATGGCCTGACTAGAATGGAGAGCTTCTAGGTAAACCTACCATGGACAAGCCTGTCAGCAGTTCTGCTGTACTGGTGCTGGTGTTCCCACTCACCGTGTCCCTCTGCTCTGCAATGTCATTATGCTGACGTTGCTTGGCCCATCCCTTTGTGTACAGTGGTTAGCTCTACTGTATCGGTCTGTTGTTCCAATTGTGTGCTAATGAAGGTTTGTCTACTTGAAACTCTTTGTGTAGTTCAGATTTGTTAACAGTGTTGTGGTTTCAGTCTACCACAACGGGCTCCAACCAAACAGCAGTAGGGGTTTAAAGTAAAGGCACGGTTGGTTAAAATGGCGGCTTTGCAGTCTGTTTAGGATGTAAAGGACTTCAGCTTGCTCCACCACATCTGATGGTGGCTATCAGTGGGTTTCAGTGTAGCAGACAGTGCGCGTCAATGTTTTTAGTTTGAAATACTTGATGAGTAGACGGCACCATTTCCGCCCGTGTTTTAGTAGCTTTGTGATGGGTTCAGCTCCCATGTAAGAATGAGTTTCTCTGATACATTACTATAATCTGTGGCCTTATGCCTTTCTGTATGCACTTACTGAAATAGTCACATGATGATCTGCGTCATTGCTGGTTTTTTGCTGCCCTTTAAAGAGAAGGTATTTGGGTTAAGTTGATGTTGATGCTAATGTATTAATTAAAATGAAGTAGCTGTTGAGTCCTGGTGAAAGTGACAGCCTTAACACATTTTAACCCATCATTGCGACTCCCTGCAGAAACACAATTACTCCTAATGCTACTTTTAGGGATTGGCAGTTTATCAAAAAATAATTATTTTTGATTGTGAGAATTATAAACGAACAGATTTTTGTTGCAAATTTCCAAACTACCTCTTGTCATTGTTGCTTATTGTGATTTAACTATTTTCTCATCTGTTGGTCACAGAGTGGGGACAAGACAACATCCAATATCAATAATAAAACAAATTCAGTCCTGTATCATTGCAGACATCCTACTCATACAAAACTTGAGGCCGTTGTGTGTTTATTTTATGGCAGTTTTAAAAATGAAATCTCAGCGATTATTAGTTGTTTTCTGTTTTGGTTTGGAAAATGTATCTTAGAACTGGAGTCTTATTGAAACTGTGATAATTATCAACATTCTCTAATACAGAAAAAAAGTGATTTATTTATGTCCATACTGAGTGTTTACTTACTGTGGTTATTGTGGTAAAATTGCATTACGTAATGTAACAAAGTAACCAGGAGACAGAAATAGGCACTATGTTTATGGTTACATTTTATTTTTAGATATTTTTATTGCTTCTCATCATTATTATCACCATAAAAATGAGAAATTTCAAGTCCATAACATCCGTTCCTACCATTTTAATACAGGGATTATTGGAGTTCCATTTATGTTGTCCACATAATTTAGACATACATAGTGATTGGGCTTGTTAGTCAGATTAAATGAACCTTTATTTTATAGATGTTTTTTGGCTCTCTTGACCTTTACTTGATAGAGAATTTACAGGAAAGTGAGTTATGGGTGGGAGATGTGATACACCGCCACACCCAAATGTATCTTTTTGGTAAAGAAACAAACCTTAATAAGGTATAAAATATAGTTATTAGGCCAAAATTTCTATACTAAAAATGTTTATTTTATTGCTCTGGTGTAATATTTTCATCTTAGTCTGTGTTTCCATTAGCAGTAAGCAAGAAATTATTCTTATTATATTTATTATAATATTATAAATATCAATGTAATTACTGTCTTACTAAATGAGTTAATTAACTAAAATAAATTAACTTTTCTCTTTTGCTGTTGCTCAGTAAATTAGAATTTAATATTAGAATATCTCATTGAATTTTGTGGTCTTGAAACTGACATTATCAAACCTTTTATATATATATATATATATATATATATATATATATATATATATTATAAGTGACTAAAGTCCACATAACAGGAATCTGTAACATGATACACTTTAATACACAGAAAAGCAACAGTTCTACTGATTCTCCAAGTTATCTTTAGTATTTATTCATTTTGTAGAGGTGCACCAATTGCAGATTTTTGACTGATGACCATTTTTTGTTTTTTTGAAGCCTGACATACGAATTCCAATTTTGGCCAGTGCAGATTTACTTTTTTTTCACTTTGTTGTCGAAAAACCTCACTAAGTTGGTAATGGCAGGGTGACTATAGTTAACCAAACGCATGCAGACTTGTCAGTCAGTCCTCTCTCTCTGTCAGGGAAACTGACTGATTCTCAGATCAGATTGCTGGATAAGATCAGTTTGTCATGAGAGGATCGACCGACCGCTGGTCTCCCAAAATAACAGAAATGAAGGTGAATTTATCACAGCACCCAAGTTATTTTGATGAACAAATGTGCCACTTGTAGTTTGCCCACTGTGGTTTCAAAACATCACTACTGTATTAAGAGCAGTGGTGACGCTTCTTAAACTTCCACATATAAGTAGATGTACTTATTTGTACCATAAGTATTTCTCTGGATATTCTTAGGCTCTCTATAAAAGGAACAGAAACCAAAGGAGTGAAAATGCTTTCTGATTTTGAAACCAATATGATGCAACAAAGAAAACATTTAGACCACAGCGATTGGGATGCTGCATATCTGTCCAGTTGTCCTTCTGTACCTTGTCTTTCATACCCGCTTTCCCTTTGTGTCCTCCTGCTCGTCTCCAGTGGTCCATTACTGTGTTTCACTCCTCCTCAGGTGGTTGACCATGCCTTCTCTGAAGTACCAAGCAGGGGACAAGGTAATGGGCCGCTGGCCCGGCAGCAGCCTGTACTATGAGGTCAAAGTGCTGGGCTACGATGCTAAGAGCCGCCTCTACACAGTCATCTACAAGGACGGCACAGAGCTAGAGCTCAAGGAGCAGGACATCATGGTACTGACTCAGCTCCAAGATGCTTGGGGATCCAAGTTTTTCACTACTGATACAATATCTGAGGTTTATTATCAGCTGATCCAGGAAAACACTGCAGAATTGATTTAAAATGTTTTTTGTTTTTTTAAACACAGACATAAAAGTAGTAAATTACAGATTTATTTGATAACTGCGCAGCACACTTTCATACACCAACAGCTTCACTAGTTTTGTCAAACATGTAAAAACAACTTTAATTTGTTCAGTCGGTGCAAGAAGGAGAATAACAGCCAATGGAAAGTAAACGATAAAGAAACTGAAACTGACTAAAACATGTTGACTTCCTTTGGTCAAACATCTATGAATAAATTGCAACAAACTTTTCAAATGGTTCTGTAAGTGCAATTAGGAATTCTAAATAGAATGTAAAATAATAAAGCATGATGTCACTCTTAAGACAACCTATAGAATTGGACTGAATAGATCTATTCTTCTAGATAGGACAGATTACATATACCAAACCTAGAACTTTTTTCAATATCTATCGGATCAGTGCATCTGAGGTTTTAACAAATTTCCTCCTTCACACCGCCTCCTAATTTTGATATTACAGTTTTCTATGTATCATGTAATTCATCTTTCTCCCCCCCCCCCCAACAGAGTGTCACCAGTTTCCAGCAGCGCACTCGCTCGCGTTCCCGCTCCAACTCCCGTTCCCCTGGGCGCCGCCGCAGCCGCTCACGCTCCCCCGCTAGGACCACACGCCGCTCGTCATCACGTACCGTCGCAGCTGCTGCTGCAGCCGCCACAGAAAGCACGCCGTCTTCACGCGGAGATAAAAAGCTCAAGCAAGCAGCTGAAATAAAGATCATCCCCATAGTAAGGCTTTTCAGAAACAATTACTGTCAAAAGTCACTAGGACCTTTTCTTCATCTCTGGAAACATCCATGTGTCTCTCTTGGATTTTGACCAAAGTTCCCTTTGTCTGTTCCTCACCTTACCTTTTTTCTTCCCGTTTTCTTTTGTTCCTCTCATCTCCATCGATCTCCCTCTGTTTCTGACGGGCAGCAGCAGGAGAAAAAGCCAGCCGAGAACAACAGCAACAATAAACATGACAAGAAAGAGGAGAATAACACGGCTAGCAAAGTCGATGAGGTGAGTTCTGAATTATTACGTAGCAAAATACCTGGAACATCCATCCATCCATTACCCAACACGCTTATCCATAGTGGGGTCACAAAGGCTGCTGGTCTGTATCTCCAGTGGTCAATGGACAAACTGGAACTTTTCCTTTTCCCTAGTTTTCATCAAACCAAGTTCTATCAACATACTGACAGCTGAGTTGCCAGAGCATGTCTAAACTGCCACATAAAACAGAAAGCGATCAAGCTGTGTAAAGACAGGGTCGTAAAACAGCTGATCAATTGATTAATTGTGTGTATTAATCACAATTAATCAATTATTAAATCATTACAAAAATGAATTGAGTTAACACGAGTTCTAAATGGTAGAACAGTCAATTGTTATCAGTTATTTTGGCTGGTAGTTGATTGAAACAGGATGTAGCAGGAAAAACATGGGCTCATTTCTCATGTTTTGATGCTTTTGTATTTAGCATCCTTCTTTTCTATTTGTTCATAGCAGTTTAGTTTCACTTCAGTCGTGAATGTCTGCATATTCACGACTAAATATGCAGGACAAAACGTGCTTTGCCACTTTGGGGTTCTTCCCGTGTTCTGAGAGCCTTAATGCTGCAGCGCTGTGTAGGAGAACAGAGTGGAGCTGTTTTCTAAGATTATGTCAATAAGAAACAGGAGATTAGCTCCGTACAGAACAGGGTTTCCCCCAGAAAATTTGCTAAGCCCAGTGGTCGGTGCGCCGAGCCAGTCCACCGTGTTTTTGTATGAAAAGGTGTTAAGTAGACAGGAAAAGTAAAAATATTACTGGGTAATTATATGTTACGGGAAAATATCACCAGTGAAACGCTATTTAAACCCACAACTATACAATCGTAAAAACAACAACAAAATTAAAAATACTTTGCACTTCTGTTTAATTTGAATGAAGTCAGCAGCTTCATGAGGTCCTCTAGGACTTCAGGGCCCCGTAAATGCTAATATTTTAACACAAACCGCAGACATAGAAAAGTAATATTTGTTTATTGAGATTATCATTGGTACTACATTTGACTTAATGGTTTCAGCAAAGAATAAAAATTTTCTAGTCAAGCATGGTGGGCCACCAGGCGTATAATATTCTGGGAGAAACCCTGGAGAAACAGCTGAAAAGGAGGAAGAACGTACATCCAAAAAAATACAGAAACCTGTGGAAGTAATTGTTTCAAACACTTTCCCCCACTGTGAATTAACATGTTAATTTTTGACAGCTCTAGTGAAAAGCCATCTAACTCGTGTTAATGCTGGCTATGGTTTGAGATGAGTGTGAGCTGCTGGAATGTCATGATGCGTGCAGGTTGATGGGGCCTTATGAAGGCTTCGGTTGCTCCATCACATGGTGGAGCAACACGCGCCTTTCATTTCTCTGCTTTGAAAAAAAAATGATCCAGTCGCAGCGCACAAGTTCAGTAACTCTGTTACTGTAACAGAGGACGTCCTTCCCAAAGGCCTTTTTTTTACCCCATACAGTCATTAAAGAACCCATCTGTATGAAGTTATGTATACATTTATAGCATTATAACCTGTCTGTGGGATCTTACTGAGCAGCAATGTGACTTCTGTTCAGTTTCTATTTATATCAATCAAATTTTATTTGTATAGCAGATTTTAGCAGCAAGGCATTTCAAAGTGCTTTACATTACAACAAACACAAAAACATAGAAGCAACAATCAAAACATGACATTAAGTCGAGGGCCATCATGAAATTCATAATCGGTTACATTTCAAATACAAGTCTAAACAGGTGGGTTTTTAGTCGAGATTTAAAGGAAGTCGGTGTTTCAGCTGTTTTACAGTTTTCTGGAAGTTTGTTCCAGATTTGTGGTGCATAGAAACTGAATGCTCCTTCTCCTCGTTTGGTTCTGGCTCTGGGGATGCAGAGCAGAACCAGAGGGGTCTGGAAGGTTGATACAACAACAATATCAACAATACAATATTAACTTCAACTTTCTTGAGGTTAGGAGTAGGCCTGTACACTAACACATTTTGCTGGATGATAAATTGTCCCAGAAGTTAACACAATAACCAATAATATTTTTGTTTTGAGACCATTTTCAAGTAATAATGCCAGAACACATTCTTACAGATCAATAAACTTTAAATTCTGATGAACATTTAACACCTGGAAGACATTTTAAATATCCAAAATAAATAAACAAAACAAAAAGAACAAATAAAATAAATCATAAAGTCTCTGTAAAAACAAAACTGTCCTTCAAAATAAGGGCTAGTTGAGACCGAATCACCAGACTGACTTTTATCATCCAAATTTTAGTAGAAAGAGAAGAAAGTTATGAGTTTGTTTTAATTTATTGTGCAATTGATTTATTGATTATTGTGACATTCCTCGTTAGGAGTTGTCTAAGCATGCAAAGCTCACAGTGATCCTTTCCGGTTTCCCTCAGCCTGATGCCAAGGTAGAGGTGGATTCTGAGAAGAACCAGGGCCGCTATAACCTGCGCCGCAGGAAGGAAGATGGAGACTCCAAAGCAGCTGAAGCCAAGCCAGAGGACAGGGAGGAGAGAGCATCTGCTGCCCCTCCTGCTGCAGCTGCCGCCTCCACCTCATTGGACTTCGGAGGGAACATGGGTGAGTCATGGGAGAAGCAGAAAGTAAGTGCATGTCTCCAAGCAGAGGGAACCTCACTCATTCTGTGTGTCTGTCCCCAGGAGCCCTCTTCCTGATGCTCTTCCTGCCTGCCTGCGTTCTGTTTCTGGTCCTCCAGGTGAACCAGAAGGATCCCAGTCTGACAAACCTCCCCGCTCTGCCTCCACTCGAAACTTTCTGGGATCCTCAAGCTCTTGGCTTTGTCATCATCTGGATTTTCTTCCAGGCTCTGCTCTACACTTTGCCTGTTGGGAAGGTGAGTGAGGATCAGGGGGTTTAATGAAGTGAGAACACCGCTGCTGGATGTAGTCCAGCGTCCACGTGAACCGGCACATGACTTGGAGGAAGGCAGATATTGGATTAGTGGTCAGGAGGAAGGCTTGATGAGAGGCTCCACTGGAGGAATGGAAGCTCTCATGCCGACATGTTAGGAGCTCAGAAGGTTCTGTCCTGCTCCCATCCTGTAAACACAATCTGGCTAAATCAGATTTTAGATGATAATCCACTACTGATCATGTCACATTTAAAGGGGGTGTGTTATGTAAAATCCCCCCCCTGTCCCCCCCTTTTTTTCCCTTCATAATTTGTCATGTTATCATGCTATTTCCTCATCAAAAACATACCCGGAATGTTGCTTTGATTATTTCATGCATGTTTGAGAAATTCTGTAAAATCCATGGCGACCATTCAGCTCTGCAAAAGGCCTGGTTGGCTCTACACCTGCCTTTGAGGAGGATGCTTCTCTTCAGAGAGCATAAAGTCTCTCTGAGGAGAGACTTCTCAGCTCCTTCAGACTAGCAGCAGCAATTAGCAAATGGAATGATGGAAATGCTGAGCTCATTATAGGAGCTAATTCTCATTGCAACGCTGATTAAAAACGCTAAAGAGTTAAGAGTTGTGATGACTTCCTGAAGGCAGAGTTTCAGAAAGAGCAGGAGTTTTTTTTTAAAGAGACAGAGGCCCAATTTCAAGGTGTTGCATTACAAAGTCCAAGTTTTCTTTTGTTATATTTGATATAGATATAGCATTTTTATAACTAAAGTTGACACGGTTACTTTATAAAATGACAAGCTATGCCTGTAAACTACATAAATACTACCTGTTTGCTATTGATGCCCAGTTTCTGTTTTTATGGTCTAATGATTCTTCTCTCTGTTGTCTTATTTCAAATTGTTTCCTTTTCCTCTGTGTTTCTGTAGCTGAGTGAAGGAGTTCTGCTGAGGTCTGGCAGAAAGCTCACATACAGAACCAATGGTAAGACTTGGTTGATCACATTTTGTCACTGAGCCTGTTCTGTTCTCATCTTACCTGGATTTTATGTTTTTAATTTGACCTCTTGACTGAACTGTGACACACTGAAGCAACTTTGTTCCCAGATGTTCAACATCATAGGTTTTAATAACAGTCACCTTTTGTTCCAGATTAACCAGTTGTGTATCTGATAGCCATAATCAAAGGACTGTTTACATTTCAGAAATTGTTGGCCAATGTATTCTAGGTGTTATGAACTTGCATTTGTCATGCTAATGTAAAGCTTAGCCAGGCAGTCTCACAGCAGCACATGTTTACACTGGACACAAAGGTCACAGTGATGGAAGCTCCTGGCCAATTTTCTGTGTAGGCGTCTCTCAATAAATAAATCAATAAATCACATCATACATTAAGATGAGCTCAGTAATATCCACTTGCACAATAAATAGTTTTTTTGTTTTCTCTCTGTCTACCAAAAACTGGATGATAAAGGTCTCCAGTCTGGTGCTTTGGTCTCAGTCAACCCTTTTTTGCGGGACAATTTTGATGACAGATATTTCATAATCTATATTATCTGTTATTCTTGTTGTTGTTTATTTAGTTTAAATGTTCCAGTGTTGTTCACTAGAATCGAAAGTTTATTTATCTGTGAGGGCATTTTCTTGTATTATTATGTCATCAGTATTATGTTACTTGAAAATGGTCTCAAAACAACAATGTTATCATTTATTGCAATAACTTCTGGGACAATTTATCGTTGTGTGCAGGTTTCTTTGCCTTTGTGGTCAGTGCTGCAGTGGTGGCAGCAGCAGTATACCAGGGAGCTGACTTCACCTACATCCACAGCAACTTCCTGCAGCTGACCTCCGCCTCCTTCCTGGTGTCCGTGCTGCTCAGCGTCTACTTGTATGTCCGCTCCCGCTCCGCTGGACCTGATGAGCGGGCTCTGGGAGGAAACTCGGGTGAGACCCATCACAAATCAGCCATGTTCCTCCTCAGTGCGCTGTGCTGTCTCCTCATTTTAACAGCACCTGCTGCTATCTGCTTTGACTCTCCAGGAAAGGTGATCTATGACTTCTTTAAAGGCCGTGAGCTGAATCCTCGCATCAAGGAGTTTGACCTGAAGTTCTTCTGTGAGATGCGTCCTGGACTCATTGGCTGGGTGAGTGCTAATGGCATGTCTTGAGCATCATCATGCAAAGTGAGCAAGTAAGGCCAAACATTGCCCTCAGGGGGCGCCACATGGCTCAGTGGCAGAGCAGGTTCACCATTTGCAGAGGCTGCATGCCTTCTCTCCCTCTCTCTCTCTGCCTTTCTGTTGAATCATCACCTTAGTACTGTTAGAAAACAGCACCCCCTGCTGGGTTTTGAAATCTATTATTTATATATGGTTTATTTTACACTTCATAACAATCTATGGCTGTGAGATGATTACAGCAACTCTAGTGAGGTGACTGTTTCATAGAAAGACTCACAGTGATATTAACTAAACTGTGCTAACACTAACATTGAACAAGTCATCACTTTCATTGAAAACCATCGATTTGTTTGTTGTCCTTCTCCTTGTAAGATATTGCAATGTAGTGATTATTAGATTTAACACCATATTTATGAAGCAGTTGGTAACACGGTTGCCTAGAAACAAAAAGGTCCTGCATCCTTTCTTGTTCCACTTTTGAAGGCTTCACTTGGACACTCAGACAACAACAAAACATGACTGAGTTAATTGGTCTCTCTGAATTTTCCTTGGCCATAAGAGTGTGTGTGTATGCATGGTTGTTTGTCCTGTGAGTCTTAAACAGCATTAGCTGATGCTACTTTAGCATCTACACTGTGACTGTTTTCACAACTTGTATCTCTAGACATCAGAATTTGAATGTAATCAAATCAGGAGGAAACTGGTCAGTTTGTCTCTGTCTGTGACTTTCACATTAAAGATCTTGGAATGAAGAACAGTTAAAAACAACAGGGTTCTATTCTTCTATATTCTATTCTTATATATTCACAGAGAACCCTAAGACTAAAAGCAACTGGTGGTGACATCATGTTAATAACAGTCATAGCATTTCTAGATGTTTGTTCCATTGACTTATGTGACTTTTCTTGCTTAGTGTCTGATCAACGTTGCCATGGCGCTGGCTGAGATGAAACAGCAGAAACTGGACGCTCCGTCATCCTCCATGATCCTGGTCAACATCTTCCAGCTCATCTATGTGGTGGACGGCTTGTGGAACGAGGTTCGCTCAGCTCACTACCCACGTTCCCAGAAATGTCCCCTCTGTCAGCTGAAACGTGACTGAGCCAGTGTTTCTCCTCCAGGAGGCCATCTTGACCACCATGGACCTGATGCATGACGGCTTCGGCTACATGCTGGCCTTTGGGGATCTGGTGTGGGTTCCCTTCACTTACACCCTGCAGGCTAACTACCTGGTTAACCACCCCAACCCCCTCAGCCTCCCAGTGCTCACTGCCATCATTGTACTCAAACGTGAGTAGTATCATAGCAACCAGCTAATTATTTAAGTTGTTATCACCACAATACCACAAAACATTGTAATAAAACTATATAGCCCACATCTGTTAACTTCATCTTATAGTTTTAGATATGTCCTGAACTGTATCTGTTTTAGATCATATATAATTTTGTAAACATTTTATGTCACCAGTTCTTTGATACAGACCTCTTAAAATAGTTTTTTTCTGACCACATATAGTTTTTATTTTATTTACTTTTATTTATGAAATTGTAATGTTTTTGTACCTTCCATGGATGGAGATTAACATTTTGCTGAATTCAGTATATTGACGAGCATATTATACATTCATTAATACGCACTGTCCCATTTAAAGAAAATCAACCCGATGACGCAGTTATCAAAATATTATGTGAAAATGATCTCCAAGCAAAAACATTCTCATTTATCACATTAACTACTGTTACGATTCATCATCCAGCACAGTCAGTGGTCATGACTGTCTGTCTCTGTGTTTCAGTTGTTGGCTTCTACATATTCAGGAAATCAAACTCTGAGAAAAACGCCTTCAGGAGGAACCCGGCAGACCCCAGACTGTCCCGTAAGTTCAGCCCAGGGTTTGGGACGTACTTTGGACGCCGTCTTCCTCAGGCTGTCACAGGAAAACTTCAATGTCCTCTCTCTTGATGTGTCCAGATCTGAAAACCATCCCCACAGCTACAGGGAAGAGCCTGCTGGTGTCCGGCTGGTGGGGGGTGGTCCGCCATCCCAACTACCTGGGAGACCTCATCATGGCTCTGGCCTGGTCCCTACCGTGTGGTGAGTGGACCTCACCTCTTTTAGCACAAACATTCAGGCTCCAAAGGCCCAAAATGACACGGCTAACCCTGGAATGTTTAACCTAAAGACTGCTGAAGTTTGTGTGTGAGTGAGTGAGTTGGTCACATTCAAAAGGTGACAAACTAGATCGGTATGGACAAATGAGAGCCCACTCCAGGTGATGCATCATGTTTTTCCCTTCCTGTCTGCAGGCTTCAGCCACCTGCTGCCCTGGTTCTACATCATCTACTTCATCATCCTCCTGGTGCACAGAGCCTCCCGCGACATGACCTCATGCCGACGAAAGTACGGCTCGGCGTGGGACGAGTACTGCCGAACGGTGCGCTACCGGATCATTCCCGGTGTTTACTGAGGATCCGATCTGAGGTCTTCCCCTCCCAGCATCATGACCACCAGGACGCCCTCTGAGCGTCCCGGACCGACTGACCCACTGACTTTACAACATTTTTAAATCTGAATTGAAGAAGCTTTGATTTTTTTATATATATATATAATGAATAGGAAAGAAAAGGACAATTATATTTTGGACTTTTTGAAGTACTGCCTTTTTAATAGAAAATAATTATGAAACATGAAAACTTTAAAAAGTTTACAAAAGAGGAGAAAATGAAAAGAAAAAGTAAGCCTCTCTTGTTGGAATATCTCGTTAGGACGTACTGTATATTTTTGTATATACACATTTGTTTTTTATACTTCAGAGTAAAATGCCACCTGCAGAACCTTCAGTTCTATTCTTTTTTTTTTTCTTTTTTTTCTTTTTTGAAAGAATTTTCCCATTTTCACACTGCTGCATTTCCAGCTTGGCTTTTCTGAATATGTCTAAGTAGACATTCCTGTCATCAGCCTGTGTATATTGTGAAGGATTAGGACTGACTGCATTCCTCAGTGATGATCTGCACAGTGGAACTGTGACTCATGTTAATACTCAGGACTCCAACGTAAATTAGGACATTTTTTAGCTTCGTTTTGTTTCTAATCTATAGAAACCTAGTTTTAACTCGAGCGCGTCAGATGATTTTAGAGGTTTTATTTAAAAATGCACTAATGGACTTTGTCTGGGTTCCAAAGTGTATTTGATCGGCTTCGCTACCTCAGGTTCACTCACTGTTCTCCCCTCTCTGGGCCCTCCAGGTGGCGCTGTGTTGCGAGTGCGACACAAGTCGAACTCGCCCGTTTTTAACAGTGTCGTATGTCCTCGTGGAGTCTGGATGGTGCTATTTATTATGGACTGAATTGGTTAAATATTCCCCTATAATGCCACTTACTCTCATTGATTGTACTTATTTTAAGCTTTAATTTTCACACGAGGCCAGTGATGACTTACTGTGATGACCTGCCACGCCCGGTAACATTGAAGCCTGTCCATCTCCAGACCTCAAAGTGTTTATGCATGTTCAGCTGTTGATCATCCTACAAGTAGCAGTACATCAGCTAAACAAGTAGTTGGCTTTTTTTTTTTTTTTTTTTTAAATGCTGTGCTGACTGAATATCTTGTAAATAATTTTTAATTATGTGATTTATTTTTTAAGAATAGAAGTGATAATAGTATAATTGCAATGTTTCCAAGTAGCTATTTAATGTTGCTTTATTTTTATTTTTTTTGCGATTTGTTTTTTAATTTAATTTTGACCACTGTATTTATGTTTACACCCAGGCCTGCCAGGGTTCTGGATTCCACTCAGTTTGGAATTGGCTCGACCCTGTTTTGCTCCAAGATTAAGTTGTGGTGAATCATGTTATAGTGGGAAGCAGTACAGCTGAACATCAACAGATCCAGTGGGGCTTAGTGTGAGGAGGAATCCAGAATAGCAGCTAGATGAAGCTTATCTGTGTAAATGTTGCAGCATCAAATAAAGATTTTCAGTATTTTCTTGTCCCACTTTGTGTGACTATTTATTTACTTGCAGTTGTGAAGAACAAAGCCTTTCTTATTGGGTCGATTGAAAGTTGAGATATTTGAGTGATTCAATTCAAACCAACTAAACTCGTACTTTACTCTGCTTTAGGTGTTTTGATAATTGTGCTTTAAAGCTTCACGGTTTGTTTTGCAAAGTAACTTAAGACCAATAATATTTTAATGTTTTTTGTTAATATAAAGCTATGTTGTGGGTGTGACCGATATAATTATGGGAAAAACACTCAGTCACAATGGTTTTTACAGAAGGTGGCTGTTGAGAGTGCTACATCCAAACAGAATGGAAAGGTTAGTGGAAGAAAGAACTATCCAAGGTGTGGAGGTGCAGACTGCAGTTTTGAGAACATATAGTTAAACCCTTGAAAGATTTAGGGTTATTACAATAACAAATTTTCCCAGAAATTATTGCGATAAAAGATCATGTTTGAGACAAGTTTCAAGTAATATGGTAAAGACACAATGATCAAAGATCAATAAACTTAATTCTGCTGAACATTAAACATTGGAACTGAAAGATGTTTTAAATATCCAAAATAAACAAAACAACAAATAAAATAAATTATGAAGCCAGTGTAAACAAAATGATCCTCTTTTTTTAAACAAACAAAAAAAGGCCTATTTAAAGCCAAAGCACCAAACTGGAGACTTTTGTCATTCAGTTTTTTGAATAGAGAAAAGAAAAAAAAAAAAGATAAATCAGACAAATGGAAACTGAGCTGGCTTTAATTCATCATCTGATTGATTTATTGTGACAGGCCTAGTTTATGGTAATCTTTTATTTTCTCCAACAGATGTTCTTGACAGTAATATGAATGTTCTGGAGTGGGTTCGAGTTCCAGCTTAAAAATGAAGGAGAGTTAAAGATTAGGGTGCTGGCAAGGAGGTTAATATGTTTATTCTGTTAAAATATGAACGAAATTTAATCAAATTATTATTTTTTTTCAAACTGACATTAATGATTGACAGAAAATGCATTCATGATTTGAAAATGCATTCATGATTTGCACATACATTTCTCAAATCATTTAAATTGTAGATTTTTTACATTTCGGTGGAATCTACTTTTGTCTTTCTATATTTGCCCTTTTAAGTCGTGGTTGCTTCGATGATTCTTTTATCTTCAACCATGTAACTAATTAGATATATGTTTGCCACAGAACAGGACACTCGGAATGAATTCATACAAGCTCCTCTAAAATCGCCATTGCTAAATGTGTAACGTTTGCCCTACAAGTTGGCGTTTGCTCAAAGGAATCCTATATTTTATTTTGAAAGTCAAGAACGGAAGTCCAAACTTCGGCTGAGTTTGAACGCAGAGGAACGTGCGCTTTGACTGACTTCCGTGATGAAGTGAGCTGTAAACGTCTCGAGCTCTTTAGCCGCTTCAGGGAAGTTCTTCCAGCCTCCGGAACGGAGAGGCTGCGCGTCCATGAGGAAAGTGAAGTAGACTGTTCTCTCGCAGCAGGTTTGTGGTCTCTTTATGGTTGTCTGGGTCGGTACTCAGTGGGTTTTGTAAAGTAGTTTAGTTTGTAGTACAGGAGAAGGTGGGTTTGGCTGTTTTGAAGTGAGCTGCAGTTTGGTTGTGATTAACATCAAGACTTGACTCATAGCTTTGCTAGTGTTTCCTCCAGCAGGCTGACTGTTCTTCGTGGAGACTTCCCAGTCTGTCTCTGTTGGCTCTGCTCGTATTTAGCCACAAACACTCCTGTGCTGGGCGAGTCTGGCCTGAGGACACAACTAACCTTGTCCACTTGTCTCTTAGTGGAACAACAGCAGGAACGGAGGGAAGACTCGGGAATATTGGAGCCTTGTTTATGAATTCTTTGAGGCGTCTACTCACTTTGTATACAAATAAATCAATTATGTTTATTAAAATTATGGCCACCAATTTCCTACCCATCACAAAACCAATTTAAGTCGATGTTTTGGGGCATTTGTTTGTGTGGCCTGGTCCTTCCAGCTGCAGCTGATTCTTCTCCAGCCCTGAATGAAACCTTGGAAAGGAGATTTGGTAGCATCCTGTCCCCAACCTGAGGTCTGATAAAGGTTTATTGTGATTAATGTAAATAATTTGGGCCTGCCCATAGCAACGCATGAGGAGAGCAGTGCACCTATTGTTCTTCACCCAAAAGAATGACTGTTTGTTTATTTATTTATTTATTTTTCTTCCATTACAGTTAACGCCTCTCGTACCGCTGCGTGCCCACCCACAAAACTGGTATCAAAGCGTGCGGCTCGGCGCCGGCATTGGAGCTATTAAGTTTAGTGAGATTCGGAGTTACCATGGCGACGTAAAAAGCGAAAAACGAGCAAAGATTTTCGGCAGTTACAAACTGTCGAAACTAGAGTGTAACTGACGTTTCGTTAGAGTGTGGGAAGCAGTGCGAGTTTGACCCCAAATAAATTTTGAAATCGCCGTCACGCCCACAAATATCGCCCTATCGGTATCAAACTCGATCATGACATCGATACGAGTGTCTGCTCCGGTAAAATGTTTTCGAAATTTTGCTAGGGCTTACGGATTTCTGTCAAGGTGCTTCAGAGCGATATGATGCCACAGGATTTGCTCACAAACTCCCAGGTTGACTTCCATGTATTTCTAAAAAATGTCAATCCTCAACTTTTATCTCATCGCTGTTATTACTGTGAGTGATGTACAGATATAAATCGCGGGACTATCGGAGACGAAAGATAGCCCTCTCATACGCTTCAAACGGTTTTCCGACACGTATCACGGTTCCCGAACGGGAAGGAGTTGTTCGGACTGCTATTTTTAGTTTAACTGACTAGGTGTCTTACAAAAATATAAAAATATAATTCTTTTTTTCACCTCTCTCTCTCTCTCTCTCTCTCTCTCTCTCTCTCTCACACACACACACACGGCAGTTGGCAGAGGATTAATTACCATAGCAACGGAAAACAGGAGGGGGTGGCTGTTGATAAGACTACAAATACTCCATATTTGTAGTTCTAAATAAAAATCAGTTAAAACAGAGGGCAGAACTGACATGTAGAATTACTTGCTGAGTGATGTAGAGATGTAAATTGCGGTACTTGGCCAATATACAACTAATTTATCCCAAACACTGTTACTCATAGGATTAGTGTAGCCCTGTAAAATAAAGCTTACTGAAAATTTCAAAATAAAAGCCTGAATATTCCTCTCAGGCCTTTCACAAAAACTAACTTCTTCAAACAGTTAGAATTATGTCTCTCCTTGTGTGTCTCACTCACATGACAGTTGAGCTGCTCTTTAGAACTACAATGACTGAATTTAAGAACTACAACATGGCGGACCTGTCACTTTCTACTGAACAGGACTAAGCTGTCCTTTAGAACTACTTGTGTTTTGGGAGTTTTATAACTGATTTTAACCAACCCTTGTTACACATGGGATTACCCAGGCAATTTAAAATTAAGTTTAATGAAAATTTCAAAATAAAAGCCCTGACAATTTTTACTTCAGATAATTGCTCTTTGGAGCAAAATATAACTGATTCAACCCAATCACTGTTACACATGGGATTAGTTTGGCCCTTTGAAATGAAGCTTCCTGAAAATTTCAAAATAAAAGCCTTTACATTTTTACATCAGATAATTGTTATTTTCACAATTACAAAACTGATTTAATCGAATACCCGTTACACATGATTCGGTGTGTTTCGCAGTATGAATCGTCATGCTGAAATGATGATTCAGTAATCATCATTTCAGTAAATGATTACTGAAAATTTCAAAATAAAAGACTTGACAATTTTTGAATCAGGTAATTGCTCTCTTGGGCATTATGTGAGTTCTTTAACAAAAACACTGTTACACTTTGGATTAGTTTGGCCTGTTGAAATGAATCTCACTGAAAATTTCAAAATAAAAGCCTTGACATTTTTACATAAGGTGATTGCTGCTTTTGCCTTTGTGTGAATGGTTTCATAAAACCAGTGTTACACATTGGATATGTGTGGCCATTTAAAATGAAGCTTACTGAACATTAAAAATAAAAGCCTCCAAATTGCCCTGACGTTAGTGCACTGCCATAGGCGGTGCAATAAGATTATCCTGCATTTTCTTTGTCTCTCAGGTCAGGGCTCTGCCTTGCATAGCAAGACAGAGCATTAGCGTTAGCATTTTACCTTAAATAAGGTATTACCAATTTCTCATACTTATGAGCCATGTTTAGCATACTGGATGGAGTAAGTTAATTACAGACAACATGCAAGTGATGCCCCACATGCTACTGACCTTATTCAAGCTAATATTAGCATTTTGGCTAATTTTAGCTCATACACTCATTTTAACATACTGAATGGTACAAGTCCATGTTAGTGAACATTCTTGTGATTCTCCACATGCTACATTGTAATGTTTTAGCATTGATGCTAATTTTTAGCATCAGAACGCTGGGTCCAAACCGACGGGCACACTTTGGCAGGCCCCGGTTAAATTTCTTCAGGAATTTTCTGAAGTGTTTAGGGTTGTAATTCTCTCAAAGCTGGGTTGTTTCTGTTTCTTATCAAACATTTTCCTTCCACTTGATTTTTCATCGTTCACTACAGCGTTCTGTGACCAATTGTATCCCAGCTTTCGGAGGATTTCCGCGGTCTTCCCGATTATTGTGTAGATAAAATAATAAATCTATTTTATGAGTTTTACGCCGACTATAAAAACAAAAAAGCATTTCATTGATACTCTATCATACAGAGAGACACACCTGCACATCGACCACCGATTAAGTAGGTGAAAGCGAGCGCCTGACTCAAGCTGAATGATTAACAGTTAAGTCTAAGTGATAAACTGGTAAAAACAACTTGGGAAAATAACTTGAGTCACTCTGAGGACATCTGCATTGACAAGTTCAATGCTTTTCTATACAACCCTTCTCCAGCTGGAGAAGATTGCTCAGAGGAAAGACTTTCCTCTGAGGACTTGAGCATCGATGATTATGATATCATCGATGCGTATCTTTTCAGGCCTTCCCAGCCTGAAAAGCAAACTTCTCCGGCTGGAGAAAAAGGTGAGTTTTGATAAAGGAGGAATTAAAAGAGACGTCTGTAGAAGAACGGTCTTCATTTTAGTGTGACGTTTCATACAGCAGATCGTATATTGAGATACCTGAATTTGAAACTTTTGCTTTTGAGGAGGAGACTATTTCCTTTTGCCCTGAAAAGCAGGGAGCTGAGTATAAAAACTCAACTTCTGCTTCTTCAGAAAGAGCATTAGAAAGGACTGTCCAAGGGAAGGATTCTTCTAATGTTGTCAGAGGACAAACTCGCCCGGCTCGGAAAATTTTGAAGCATGGGAAGATTTCACCAATAGCTCACGCAGATAGTAAACGTTGTGGTCAAAAGAAGAAAGTTACGTTCAGAGATGACGATGAAAAGTCTTGTTGTCGGTTATCTTGACTGAAGGATTTTACGTCTGCCTGATTTTTGGAATGCTCAAATATCTCCCAGATGAACACCAAGGTGATTAAATTCTTCTCCCATGATGGAGATTCCACAATCCACCAAATCGTTCATAAATTAGTTAAATTGATTTGCTATGACAGCAGACGGATGTCTTGGGTTTGAATCCTGGCCTGGGTTCTTTATGCACAGGGTTTGCATGTTCTCCATGAGCATGAGTGGGTTCTCTCCGGCTTCCTCCCACAGAACAAAAAGATTTTGTGCACATTAGATAATAAGTGCGTAGTTCTCATGTAACGTCCACTTCCGTTAATTTTTGTAACCGACAGGCGTCTTGGAAAGCAGTTGCTATGACAACAATAAACAAGCCACAAACATAGAACCAGCTCTCCCATCCTAACGTTTAAACAATATAAACCTATAAACTTAGTTAAATTGATTTGCTATGACAGAAGACAAGACGTGTCAAAGTTATTTTTCACACTCACTTATCTTTATCCAAAACGCAGAATGAGTCCAGAAATGGAAAATTAGCTGCAATACTCTCAAAGTCTTCTTGTGATATATAGCCATCATGGTCATGGTCATAAATCCTGAAAACAGACTGTTAGAAGGAAAACAAGTAATTGATATAACATGACATTATGTAGCATCATGCAATGTCAATTATCTTTATTTTTGCTTGAAGGCATTATTAAAAATTGGAAGGTTTACTCACTTCTACTAGTTCACAAATGTGCTTACTGACCACAGAAGGATCTGGTGTGGTGGTAACCCCAGAGGCCCAGTCCAGTGGGGCCAAAGGTTTGTTGGGAGTAGTTGGAGATGTAGGCTGAGGATATGGAGTCAGTATAATTTCATTCAACTTATTTATTGTGGCCTGCCATAGAAATGTATGTCAGGCCCCTTTTGTTCTTCACCTTAAAATAACTGCCGCTTCCTACTACCGTTAATGCGGCCCGTACCGCTGCATGCCCCCTCACAATGTATATATCAAAACATGTGGCTCGGTCCCGGCCGGTTACTTTTGTTGGCATTTTGAGTAACTGTGGCGACATAATTAACAAACAACGAGCCAAATTCAAGTGAAAACAAAAGACTGACACAAAACAGTGTCAGTTTGAATCAAAATAGACAGAATTTTGT